>VZRI01011925.1:19180-41348 GCA_013397515.1 Upupa epops
GGTGGCTGTTGGCCTCTTCTCCTTGGTGCCTGCTGACAGAAGCAGAGGCCATGGTCTGCAGTTGAGGCAGGGGAGGGTCAGACTGGATTTGAGGAAGATTCTTTGCAGCCAGAGTGGTTGGGCACTGGCAAGGCCTTTCAAGGGAGGTGGTGGAGTCCCCCTGCCTGGAGGTGTTGAAGAACCGTGTAGCCATGGTGCTTCCTGCCCTGCTCGAGTGGCAGCAGGGAGGGGGTTAGTTTACTGGGAAGGGTGATCACGACAGCTCCTATTGGGATACCTGTAGTCAACAGGTAAATCGAGCATCAGGTGGGCCTTACCTTTCACGTTGACCTGCCCTTGGCTGGACGCAGTCAGCCCTTTACTGTTGTGAGCCTCACAGCTAAACAACGTCGTTTCCTTAAGACCTGCGGGAGGAAGGACAAGGACCCGTTTGCTGGAGCCACCCAAAGCACCCATCAACCCTCCTAGAAAAGCCCTGGCAGCTTCCTCTGCAGCACCGTCAGCTTGAGAAGCTGAGCAGACTCTGTCAGTTCCATTCAGTCATTAATTCATGCAGAAGAGATCAAAGTTTGGGTTTAAAATGTTGAACAGCTTCTATTCCCCTATTCCTCCTTCTTCCCCTCCAGATCCAGGTGACTTCCACTTCCTTCCTCACTCCTCTCCCACCTTGGGCTGTTTGGAGCTGAAGTACTGGGACGAAGACAGAGAGAACATTATCTGTTCTGAAGAAAACTGCTGGTGAGTGGGAACGTTCACCTGGACCTGGAGAGACCGGGAGAATTCTGAACTCTGCGGATCCATGAGGATCGAGACTGAAGTTGGATGCCTGCCGTGATTTGAGAGAGAAGCAGGAACTGTCTACACTCGAGACCCTTTATCTCAGTTCAGTGTAGAAGCAGTGTGATGAAACTCTGGTGAAGGAAGGAGAGCAGCTGCTTGAGGAGGAAAGGCTGAGGGAGCTGGGGCTCTGGAGCTGGGAGAAGAGGAGGCTGAGGGGGGACCTCATTGCTGTCTCTCAATCTGGGAGGGGTGGGTGTCAGGAGGATGGAGCCAGGCTCTGCTCAAGGGCAGCTGGGGACAGGACAAGGGGCACTGGGTGCCAGCTGGAGCAGAGGAGGGTCCCTCTCAATCTCAGCAGGACCTTCTTCCCAGGGAGGGTCCTGGAGCCCTGGCAGGGGCTGCCCAGGGGGGCTGTGGAGTCTCCTTCTCTGCAGACGTTCCAGCCCCGCCTGGCTGTGTTCCTGTGCCACTGGGTCTGGGGGATCCTGCTGCAGCAGGGGGATTGGACTGGATGCTCTTTCCAGGTCTCTTCCCATCCCTAAGGATTCTAGGATTGTGTGTCTTGTGTGGGGTTTGTTTCTGATGTGTGGAGAGAGGTGAATGAAACAGCCCCGGTGCTTTTCTACCCCAGAATGAATCCGTTGTTTCCCTGCCTGCAGATCCATCCATGGGTTTGTTAAACCCTCCCTTTGTGTCTGATGCTAAAAGCTCTTGGATAAAATACACTCGGGGTCTCTAACCCACTACATCCAGATGATCCCAAGGTGGGATACAAGGACCCACTGCACACAGCCGTAACCCTTTCCGCGCTGCCTGCCCAAGGCTGACCCTTGCAGCCCAGCTCAGCCACCTCCCATGCTGGAAGCACAAGCAGGTCGAAGGGTTCTGAGGCACTGTTGCACAACCTCCTGAGCGAGCATCTGTTTTGCCTTCAAAAAGGGAAAAGCAGAAAGCAGAAGAGCCCCCCACGGCTTGAATCAGATGACATGGCTTTCCGAAGATTGCTCAAATCTCCTGGATGTTAGCAGGGAACAACTGCTCCGGGGGAGGAGGGGGCACTGGAAAGGGCCACAAAGCCAACGGCCTCCTGGGCTGCAGGGAGAGAAGCGTGACCAGTAGGTTGAGGGAGGAGATTCTCCCCCTCTATTCTGCTCTCATAAGACCCCTGTCTGGAGGACTGCGTCGAGTTCTGGAGCCTCCAACAGTGGGAGGAGATTGAGCTGTGGGAAGGTGTCCAGAGGAGGGCCATGAGGATGAGGGGAGGGCTCAGCACCTCTGCTACAGGGACAGGCTGAGAGAGTTGGGGCTGTTCAGCCTGGAGAAGAGGAGACTCCAGGGAGATCTTAGAGCAGCCTTCCAGTCCCTGAAGGGGGCTCCAGGAGAGCTGGGGAGGGGCTGTTTCCAAGGGCTTGGAGTGGTAGGAGCAGGGGGAATGGTTTCCAGCTAGAAGAGGGGAGGTTGAGACTGGAAGTCAGGAGGAAGTTCTTCACCAGGAGGGTGCTGAGACCCTGGACCAGGTTGCCCAGGGAGGTTGTGGCTGCCCCCTCCCTGGAAGTGTTCAGGCTGGAGTGGAGATGGGACCTTGAGTACCCTGGTCTAGTGGGGGGCATCCCTGCTCATGGCAGGGGGGCTGGAACTAGATGATCCTTAAGGTCCCTTCCAATCTGAAGCATTCTAGGAATCTATGAAATACCTGAGCGAGGACAGCTGCAGTGCTCTGTGTGAGAGGACCCTAACAGCAACAGCACTCAAGGCTTTCATCTCATGCAAAAGACTTTACCCGAGGAGCAGCAAACCACTCGCTGCCACTGCACAGCTCAGAGCTCACCACAGCACACACGGGGGAAGCCAAGCATTCACTCACACCAGCACCCGTGTGTCCCAGTGCAACTGGACTCTCTGGGGCCAGGAGGGGACCGTGCAAGTGAGCTGAACTGGCATGTGCCAGCCGGATGGAGGAACGTCCAAGAGCAATGAGTCAACTCTTCCGGCTTTCACTGCCTCTGGATGTCGAGTCAGTTATAGCCTGGTTGCTAATTAGCTAGTGGCTTTCTCCTCGGGAGCAAACCAAGACTCTCCTCCTCTCTGCAGTAAAACCAGGATGGGTTTTAGGAAGAGCTTCTCTTGATGGGCTCCACCAGGCTGGCACTAGGACCCGCTGCGGGGGGCCCTTCCAGAGACATTAATGGGGACAACCAGTAAAGTGGCCGATGAAAGCAGCAGTGTACTGGTTGCCATGGCCACAGGCTAGAGGAGGAATCTGCTTCTTGCTCAGGGAAGAGAAGTTCAAGTGTCCTGCCTCTTCCACGGAAGAAGTTTCTAGCAGCAGCCAGATGGGGTGGAATAGAGGTTGCTGCCCCCTGATCACCCCCAGCACAGTGGTCCCCAGGGCTGGCTAACAAGCGGCAGTGAGAGTGCTGGGCAGAGGAACGCTCCCAGTGCTGAGGAGGGAGTAGTAACAGCCTGTGACTCAGTTTCCCAAACCAGTTCCTCTGTGGTGTCCCACTGCACACAGCTCGATGGTCCTGTTTCCAGCCAAGAGCCAGCAGTGCATGGTGCCACATACACACAGAGCAGGCTGCAACAGAGCGGTGACAGCACACAGAAGCACAGCCACTGACTAATGGGAGGTGGTGAGAGGCCACTGCGACGTGGCACAAGACACCTGGTAGCCACACAGAGAGGTCCCAGCTGCATAGGGCTCACCTGGCACAGTGAGGACTGAAGGGGAGATGTGAGGTTTCTCGTTGATTTGGATGTTGTTGCGAAACCAGTAGATCTCCACGGGCTCTGGGGGCCCCACGGCGTGGCACGTGAGGTTGAAGGGACTGTTCTTGGTGACATTCAGCTTCTCGGGCTGATGAATGAAATGAGGGAGCCCTGCATGGCCACAAGCAGAGAATCAAGAGATTCAGAGAGCTCAGCAACACAGCCCTAGCAACAACCCCAAAGTGTCCTGCCTGGGGCTGTGTGCTCCAGCAACAAGCCCCTTCCCCATCCAGACCTCTCCGTTTCTGGAGGAGAGCTCCCAGATCACCATCCCCAGGGCTGTCACTCATCCAGGGAACAATGATCCTCCTCCAGCTCACCTTCCAGCTGCACTAAGATCGGATCTGACACCACCTCCATGCCAGAGATGTTGAGTTTGCAGACGTAGGAGCCGTTATCCGAGCGCTGGGCGGCAAGGATGCTGCCAGAGAGAATGAAGACTGTATCAGGTAAGGGGATTTGTCTCACACACAGATCCCATGGGAAGACACTGCCAGCCTGGAGCTAGGTTTCAATCTGTACCAACCACCCCTCAGCACCCACTGAACAGAAGCTGGGCTTGCAAAACCAGGCTGGGGGCTAAGAAGTCCTTGGCCATCTCATCCCCAGTTCAAAGCCTCTGCCCAGCATCTGGTCTCTTCCTAGAAGCCCACAATCAGGAGGCAGCAATAGGGCATCAGGAAGGACAGCACTGGTTACCTGAAAGTAGAGGTCATGGCCACCTCCTCCTCATCGAGGATTTCAAAGTGGCTGGTGGCGATGCGGTCCAGCGCGTGCAACTCCCTCCCGTCCTTCCACAGGGAAATGCCTGGAGCATCCAGCCTGAGCAGCTCATGAGGTACTTTGATGGAGCAGTTAAAGGTGACATCCCTGTGCTCGTTAATCACGATGTGTCGCACCGTAGGGTTGAACTTAATCTGTCTTAGCGAGACGGCTGAGGACTCCTCCTGGGGTTGCTCTGTGTTCCGGTGAGGCCAGTGACCGACAGCGGCCGCACTCCGCTCGGGGCGGTGGGACTCTGGTGACAGGTATGGCCCTGCTCCTTGATTTTGGGAAGCACTGTCTGCAAGACAAGACCTCAGGTTCATCCCCCTCTAAAACCCTGCAAAGCCCCAGCACTCCTATTAATAACAGAGGGCAGGAGGCACTTTGAGGTGCCCCAAAACATCAAGATCCCCGAGATCTCTTGCAAGAGTCCAGAGGAGGAATCACAGAGCTGGGGGTTGACTCTATCATGTCGGCACCTCCAAACTCAACCCTTTTTAAACCAAACGGCAGTACCCAGGCTAAAGAGAGCGCTTGGCCACTTCTCTTTCAGCAGGAGCTATTTCTGCTGCATCACACCCCTGGGACTGCAATATAAAAGGATCCCTGGGCAAGAGGAATTTGGGACTTTACTCCAATAAACCCCTTTCAGGGCCTCATGTTCAGCTGGAGCAGGGAAAAGAGTCCCCAGCAGGGATTTCTCTCACTTTAAACTCTTTGCTGCTGCTGCTCCCTTCTCAGGACAGGATGAGGGGGCTCTGAAAGAGGGAGAAGCTTCTTAATGCTTTTCTTAAGCAAAGCGGCTCCAGCAACAGAGCCACTGCAGACAGATGAAGAAAAGCCTTCAGACAGCGTGGACGAGCTGGCTGCTGCTTCGTGTTTTACTCCCAGGGTCTTTTCCCAGGCGGCTTTCCCAAGGGAAAACTGTTTACCAGCTCTTTCTGAGGGCTCCGTGCACTCCCCACCCAGAAAGCATCAAACATCCTCAGTCCTATGTGGCAGGGGGATTGGACTGGATGATCTTGCGAGGTCTCTTCCGATCCCTAAGGATTCTATGATTCTATAACAGCTTTTCCTCCCATCTCAGCCACGAACGGGATGAAAAGCAGCTCGGTTTAAAGCCCCTTCCCCCCAAACCACGCTGTATAGTTTTAAAGACATGAGACCTAGAAAATAACCCGCAAGCAGATGCTTTTGCTAAGGTGGTTTCTGAGCTCCCCCAGGCTCTCACAGACACACGAGCGGGAGCAGTAAATCTCTCCTGCTGCTTTCAGCAAGCAAAGGGCATCGTGCCAGATAGGAATTTCAACTCAATCCTCTGAAAACAACCAAACCCAATGAAAACGATTCCCGATTTTAAAGAGGACAGAGAGCAGGGAGAACGCTCAGCCTTCGTGTTTTGCTGATCAGGTGGTTGTTTTGCAGGCAGGGTTTAGCCTTCCAACATCAAACGACAAGTTTTTCAAGGTACGTCATTCCTGTTGTGAGTAATGGGGGGCCGAGCCTGGGGTGCCTTCCCAAGAGCCAGCTTAGTTTTCAGGCTGCATGTATTCCTCTGCTAAGTCGCTCGCTGCTTTTTAACCCTCGACTGATGCTGCTTCTGCTGGAGAAGGGGGTTTGAAGTTGAAGAAAAGCACAAAGCTCTCTCCCTGGCTCTCTCATAAAACAATGGGTTTCCCTTTCAGAGAGGAGGGGAAAAAAAATGACCCTAAGCTTTCCCAACCTGCTTCCTAATCTTTGCCATCCCAACACAAACAGCAGCCACGTGACAGCTGGAAAACGCAGCCAAACGGCCGGGTCAACGGCTCTCGGACAGCCAGGCAGCTCCCAACAAGATCTTCCAAACACAAACAAGAGAGCCACCCCGCATCCTCCTTCCCTGTCTCTTTCCTGGGGGTTATCCGTGCTGGAGCCACTCGCTGCCTGGCACTATCCAACCTCAAAGAGCCAATTTCATGCTCTGTTTTTGAAGGCTTCTGGCTTCCGACCGCTGGTTGGGGGGGATGTGGGCTCTGTGCCAGCGGTCACTGCCCTTGGCAGGCACTCTACCTGCTCTGGGGTGATTTCTGTTGACCCCAGGCTGCTTTATGTTGGGGACCTTAGCCTCATTTTCTATGCTAATTAAGTGGGAAGAGGTGTTTACCAGCCTGGGAATGAAATCCTTTCTGATTGATGTTGATAAAGCACTGCCTTTGGGTACCCCCTCCAGCTGCAACCACTTGGGAAGTGGGCATCTTCACGGCATCTTTGGCATGTGGCTATCTTCACAGCCTCTTCAAAAGGATTTGCCATGTGGACACCCGTTGCCTGTGCCCAGAGTGAGTTGCTTAGGCTGGCTCTAAAAGCCCACGCTGGAGCCGAGGCGCTGAAAGCCGGAGAGCTTGCGTGGGTGCCTGTTGCACTGGAGCAGCTCCCCTCACTCACCGCAGCTTGGCCCGAGGGAAAAGCTGGCGTGGAAATAAATCCACTTGCAAATACAGTCTTGAACTGCCTGGGACTGCAGCAAAACTGAAGTGATAAGAGAAGATCTTGCCATGCAGCCTGGCAGGTCTGGACTCTCCTTAGCAGCCTGGAGAACAGTGTCCTCACAGGAGAGAGAAGCTGCCTGTTGGTAGAGACAGCCCTAAAAGTTTTAGTAGAGATTAAAAGCAGGGAGTTTCACACCCCACAACTGAAACAACAGGTTGATCTGCTGCTGTCTCAGTGAGGATGTATTAGAAAACACCCAGGTCTGCCAAATAGCTCCCCAGTCCTGGAATTCCCATTACTGGAAGTAATTCACCTGCTGACAACAGCTTTCTGCTCAGGCATTCGGGTGGCATCTTCACACAGAGGCAGGGCAGAGCAGGGGGAATGCAGGGCTCCTGCCTGCAGTGTTTCCCACCTCCCCATCCCCTGGTTGCTGGGAGAAGTGAATTTCCCCTGGGAACACACCTGGCTTCCAAAAAAGGGTTCAAACACTTGTTGGATCAACCAGTATCAACCAGTATACGCACTCACATTCTTTCTTTCCCTGCTAAATCCCAACACAATGCATGGCTGAGCAGGGACCACCAATCCCACAGGCTCCGGGACCAACTGGACTGCCCAGGGCAGTGGGGGAGTCCCTGTGTCTGGAGGTGTTGAAGGACAGCCTGGCTGTGGCCCTGAGTGCCCTGGGGTGGCCGCTGGGGTGATGTTAGTTCCCAGCTGGGCTGGCTGAGCTCGGAGGGCTTTTCCAGCCTCAATACCTCAGTGATTCTGTAATAACGACTCCCTTCCAAGTCCTAAAAGCACTTGTGCCAGCCTGTGTTTCTCTGAGCCACGTGGAGTTGCCCAGACAGCGGCAGACAGCACCCTACAACCTGTCCCTGGGCTACAACGCGGCGATCCCGACCATGAATCCCGGCACCGGGATAAATCCAGTTCCTGAAGATGTGTCGCAGCTTCGTCTCGGTGTCCCCAGAGAACAGCGGGACAATCCTAGAGCAAAGCCCTTCCTCTGGAGCTGCCTCAGATGTGCTGATGCAACACAACCCCCCTGCCGAGCACCCCACTCCTCCGGGGTTTGAGCTTCGCGCTGAGGTCCGTACCCCAGCCAGCAGCACGGAGCTGCGGGAGGGTACTGGGGTGCTCACGCAACGCCCCTGTCCCCGCTACAGCGAACTAAGGCAGCATCTGCCCGCAACCCCAACAAACCCCCTTCCCCGTAACCCTTTACCCACCGGTACCTGTCCCGGGAACCCCCCACCCATCCCGGGACACCCTCTCCCCCACCCCGACTCTACACTCACCGGCTCCTCCGCGGGGNCACCGGCTCCCCCGCGGGGTGGGCGCAGGGTCGCCAGCAGCGCCCAGAGCCGCGCCCAGCGCCCAGCGCCCATCGCCCTCCCCCGGCCACCGCCACCGGGCCCCGCTCCGCTCCGCTCCGCAGCTGCTCGGTACCTCCTGCCCGTAGCCGCCCCGCCCCAGCCCCGGTCCCGACCCGCCTCCCAGAGTTAACCCAGCACTGCCAGGGCACCACTGAACCAAGGCTGTGAGCACCACATCTCCAGGAGTTTTGAATCCCTCCAGCGATGGAGACTCCACCACTGCCCCTGGGCAGCCTGGACCAGCATTTGACGATGCTTTTTGGGGTAGAAAATGGTCCTTCTGTGGCCAAGAGGTGTTTAGGGTTGGCTGGGAGAAAGAAAAGAATCCCATGAAAAGCCATCTGGAATCTTATTTTCCAGCTGGGAAGGAAAGACAAGTTCAGCAAAACTTAAGTGTAACGAAAGAAAAGGAACAACGAATCCCCTCCAGACTCGTTCGACTTGTAAAGCTCCTTATTCACCCCACACGTTCGTAGGCCTTGGGGACAGAGGTTGAATTTCCTCCACCACCTCCCATCGCTGCCTCTTTTGCTCCAGACGGGGCCTCTCACATCTTGAAGCAATCAGGGCGCGTGTCGCCAGAGGCCCGGGTTGAAGGGGAGATGAAAACCACTCGAAAGCTGCTGCAAGGAGATCGAGCATCTTCAGCAGCACTGAAGAGGCAGAGCCAGCAACGTCCGTGTCCTCCAGATGTTGAGCGCGTTCCTCGTAAACCAGTGTCACTCAGGGGAGTGGGAGGAGAAGAGCAGACAGGCAGTTGTCCCTTCGTCTTTGCACGCTGCAGTCGGGCTTTGCAGATGGGAGCAGTCTGATCTGGCCGTGTTCCCTGTTGCTGTTGGCTTGGCAGTTTGGGGGAACAAAGGACTTCGGGGCTTTGCAGGTTGCAGAGCAGGAAGAGCCCCTTGTGTTGGTGTCACGATCTGAAGAGAAACTCCTCTGTCCCTCTGGCTGTCTTCTCAGTCAGTTCATGGACAGCAAGGAGTGAGGTGGTGGTTGATAACTGCTCGGTCCCTCTTGACTTCCCCTGCTTCACGGATTTTCAGAGTCTCCAGCAGCCCTCAGTCAGTCTCTCATCCTGGCTGCAGGTTGATGGGAGGCCTCCCCAGGCTGGGGAGGGTTGATGGTCACGCTGAGCCTTCTAATCTCTCCTGTTTATCCCTGCTGACAGGGGTGTTTTTCTCTCCCCCTGACAGTCTGGAGGCCTTTGTTCTCAGAGTCCCAGACAAAGCACTGGCCAGTCAGTCCTTGAGAGAGATAGCAGCTCACTGGGCTCTCAGTGCTTGAGCTGAGCTTTGCAGATAGGCTGGCAGAGCTTTGGGGCTGCCTGCTGAACTCTCCCGCCAGGTAAGATCCCACGTCCTCTTTGCTTACAATCATTTGAGCTCTCTCACTTGTTAATCGAAGTCTGACATCAGGACGATGATTGATCCACAAACACGGGGCAAGGTAGCATCTTTCCTGTGGAAGAGGAGGGGAGGAACTCAGGAGGATGCACAGGCAAGTAGGAGGACTTAAGTAGCTCTCGAGAGTCCCCTCATTTGGGTCACTGCTTCGCAGTGGGTTGGTTTCTGCTCAGTGCTCGTCTCCAGCTTGATGGGGTTTGTTGCAGTTCATTTGATAGGAGAAAAGGTGTCAGTGCTTGGAGAGAAAGTAACAGAGAGAGGAGGAACCAGAGGAACTCTCAGGTGAGGTTGGTGGAAGGATAAGTCTGCAAGAAGCTGAGAGGACACTGCCTGACCACACTGGCTGCTTTTGGGTTGGTGATGTGCAGCTTCCACCTTGCCCAGTGAACTTGGGTCCTTGGTCTCCTTCCAATGGAACACAGGCTCGAGGGCCTCTTCCCAAGCAGGTTATGTACTTCCACATCTCAGAACCCAAACTCAGCACTTGCTGGGGTCTGTACACAAAGCTCTTGTGGTTTATAGTCTCAAAGGACATGTGTGGCCACACTCACAAGGTCTTCCCTAAGGTCTTCACACTGCCTGGGACTGGGTGGCAGTTGGCATTTACTCCTAGAAATATCCCCTAGCTCCCAAAAACCCAGCTTTGAAGGTGGGATGATCAAAACAAAGTGCTTGCCAGCACAAAGATGTCTGTCTGGATCATCACGGGGTTCTCCTGCCCGGATGAGTTCTGATAACGTCAGCAGCTCCACAGGTATTCCCAGCTTTCTTTTGGTGAGTGCGGTGGGTGCTCTCAGAGGCACCCTGGTGCCAGGTTAGAGCTGAAGACTCTCTGGGGCTTTTCTTTCTGCAGTTTCCCTTCAGGGCTCTGACACCATCTCTTCACAAAACTTGTGAAACCAGACCTCTTAGGAGAAATGGCACTTGGCCTTCAGGTTATTATGGGCTGAGATTATTTCCCTCTCTTTGGTATTTCTGTATTTTTATTTTCACTTTGCTAAATCTCTTCTTTCTTTCTGCTTCCTCTTTGTGTCTGGTTTTGTTTTCATGTGCAGGGGCTCCTGGGTTCTTTTAAATATCAAACTCTTGTAGCTTGTGACAGATCATAGACTCCTAGAACGGCTGGGGTTGGAAGGGACCTTAAAGATCATCCAGTTCCAATCCCCCTGCACAGGCAGGGGCACCTTCACTAGAGCAGGGTNCCCCTTGTCCTCTCACTACCACCCATGTCAAAAGCCCTCCCCAGCTCTCTTGTAGCCCCCTTCAGAGATTGAGAAGCTGCTCTGAGGTCAGAGAGGAGCCTCCTCTTCTCCAGGCTGAACAACCCCAACTTGCTCAGCCTGTGCTCACAGGGGAGGTGCTCCAGCCCTTTGAGTTGCCCTCCTCTGGACCTGTTGCAGGAGCTCTGTGTCCTTCTGATGCTGGGGACTGCAGAAGAGCACACAGTACTGCAGGTGGGGTGTCACCAGTGCAGAGTAGGAGAGAATCCCCTGCCTCGACTGACTGTCAGTGCTTCTTTTACTGCAGCCCAGGACACAGATGACCCAGGTTGTGTTAGATCTCAGACCCCGCTCACAGGCTGCATCTCACAAACGATTTGCAGAGAAAACCAAACACAGTGCTGCTACAGCACCTTTTCTCTTGTGCTGCTTCCTTTGGGAACACAGTACACGCTGTGTGTGCCTCTTACCACGCACGCTCTGTCCCTTGGCTCTCTGCTCTTTCTTCCAAGGACAGATTCTCTCTGTCTGCAAATTATTTCCCTGAAGCAAAAAGCCTTCTTCAAAGGTTGGATGCTGGCTTCAGCTCCATCCTCGTTTGGAGCCCTGGGCGTTCTCAGCTGCCCACAAAATTGCTGTTTGTCTTTCAGCTTTAATTGTGGAAATAGCCCCGTTTGCTTCCGTAAGGAAAATTGGTTCCTGGCTGGCTCTGTGGATCCAGGCTACCATTTCTTTCTGCTTCTCTTTCTGCCAGAAGCTGCAATACAATGTGAAAGCGCTCTGCAGCCTGGTAAATCCCTGCTTCTCCTAAAGCTGGATTTCTCCAGAAGACTTCTCCTTTTTAAGAAAACAACAGCACTGCAGTCACGATTTGAGCAAGGATTCCCCAAACCGCATTTTCAAACCCGTTTTCAGTTCTTCACCAGCTCCTCCCTCCTCCTTTGACCCCTGGTGGGAGGTTATCTGGGGAAAACAAAGAATTACCCTCATCAGAAGGCACTAACTACCCTTTCAGGTTCTGTCCAGGCAATTCAGACAGGTTTTGGTCACAGAATCAGAGTTATTGAGGCTGGAAAAGCCTTCTGAGCTCAGCCAGCCCAGCCTGGCACTTAACATCACTCCAGCGGCCACACCAGGGCACTCAGGGCCACAGCCAGGCTGTCCTTCAACACCTCCAGACACGGGGACTCCCCCACTGCCCTGGGCAGTCCAGTCCAGGCTCTGAGCACCCTTTCCCTGAGGAAGGGCTTCCTGACAGCCAACCTCACCCTCCCCTGGCAGCTTCAGGCCCTGCCCTCTCCTCCTGGCACTGGTTGCCTGGGAGAAGAGCCTGACCCCCACCTGACTGCACCCTCCCTTCAGGGAGNACTAGTGCTGATCCAAGCCAGGATGCCACTGGCCTTTAGTGTCACATGTTTACAACAGAGACAGAGGAGTCCTTTAACAATTAACTTTATTCAAACAGAGAGAAAGTCCACTGGGAAAATATTCCTGCAGGGTCTCTCTTGAGAGAATCCAGTGCACAGCCACAAAAATGATGGAGTGGAGCATCTACCTGATGAGGAAAAGCTGAGGAATCTGGGGCTCTTGAGCTTGGAAGAAAGAAGACTGAGGGGTGACCCCATGAATGTTGATAGTGTGGAAGGGGTGGGTGTCAGGAGGAAGGAGCCAGCCACTGCTCAGTGGCACCCAGTGCTAGGACAAGAGGCACTGGGTGCCAACTGGAACAGAGGAGGTTCCACATCAAGAGAAGAAACTTCTCCCTGGTGAGGGTGCCAGAGCCCTGGAAAGGGCTGCCCAGTGGGACTGTGGAGTCTCCTTCTCTGGAGCCATTTCAAACCTGCCTGGCCTGTTCCTGTGCCACTGGATCTAGGGGCTCCTGCTGTGGCAGGGGGATTGAACTGGATGATCTTTTGAGGTCCCTTCCAGTCCCTAACTCTGTGATTCTGTAGGAACCAGGGAATTTTGTTGCAAGCCTCCAAGGTTTAAAGGATGGCCTTTTCATAGAATCATCCAGTTTGGAAAAGACCGTTCTGATCACCAAGTCCAACCAAGAACCCAACTCTACCAAGGTTACCACCAGACCAGATCTCTCAGCACCACATCTAAAGGGTCTTTAAACACCTCCGGGGATGGTGACTCTCTCCCCTCCTTGGGTAGCCTGTTCCAAGCCCTAATTCCTGTTTGCTGTCTGTTGGACTCGATCTTAGAGGTCTTTTCCAAGCAGAACGATTCAGGATGGGTCCAGGGTCATGAGGAAAGCTGACTAGGGAGGTAGAAAAGGACCGAGGGGCTGTGGGGGTCAGGTGCCAGCGGTACTATCGGGCTGTTGAGGGCCTGAACCACCCACTGCGATCATTTGGAGCCGGATTCCCCGCGGCAGCATCACCACCCGACCCTATGAACCCTCCTGGGCCCCTCCTGAGGCCTCTGAGGGGGCCGAGTGCTTCCCGCCTCTTCCTCTCCCGCCTCCTCCTCTCCCGCCTCCCCGCCTCTCCCCTTCCCGGCGGCCCCCGCGCGGCGCCGCAGAGCGAGGCGGGAGCGGCAAGATGGCGGCGCCCGTGTGAGAAGCCGGGGGCTGTGTGTGAGCACCGCGCTGCCGTCTCCCGCCTCCGTCCCCCTCACCGGGCAGCGCCCAAGCCCGGTCGCGGCGGGTGTGTGCGAGTCCGTCCCTCCCAGAAATAATGAGGATATCGGGCCCCCATGTCGGACCACTCTGACGAGAGGGCGACGATGATTGCGGCCGGCGACTTGCAGGAGTTCGCCCCCCGGGGCCGCCAGCACTGCCGCCGACACCCCAGCGCCCTCACGCTCCAGCTGCGCAGGCTGCAGCCCGCGTCCGAGCTCTGCTCCTCAGACGGGGCCGCCGGCCTGGTGGGGTCCCTCCGGGAGGTGACGATCCACGAGCGGCAGCAGGTACGAGGCAGCTGGGCCCGGGGCTTCTGAACACGGCTCCCTGTGGTGGGCACTGGGGGAGCCTCCCCTCGGGTACTGGGGGAAGGCCTGAAAAAAAGAGGTTGAGGGGCTGGAGTGGGTCCAGAGGAGCAACGAGACTGGGGAAGGAACAGGAGGGAAAGTCAGGTGAAGAGAGGATGACGGAGCTGGGAATGTTTAGCCTGGAGAAGAGGAGACTCAGGGGGGACCACCTTCTTCTCTACAACTCCCTGAAGGGAGGTTGTAGTCAGGTGGAGGTTGGGCTCTTCTCCCAGGCACCCAGGACCAGGACAAGGCACCTGAAGCTGCCAGGAGAGGGTTAGGTTGGATGTTAGGAAGCCCTTCCTCACAGAAAGAGTGCTCAAAACCTACTCTGGACTGCCCAGGGCAGTGGGGGAGTCCCCGTGTCTGGAGGTGTTGAAGGACAGCCTGGCTATGCCTGGAGTGATGTTAGCTCCTAGACTGGGCTGTATGATTTCAGAGGTCTTCTCTAGACTCAATAATTCTGTGATTCTATAACTTCACAAAAACAGGGGCCACAGTGCCATTGATGAGCTGTGATGGGCTGCTTCAGTCGTGGCAGTGGATGTCATAACATCCTTTTAAATATTAAATCTTGTTTTTCAGGAAAGCTGGCAGTTGAGGAAAGGCATCAGCGATGTTGGGGAAGAGGTGGACTACGATGAAGAGCTGTATGTGGCCAGCAATATGGTCATCTGGAGCAAAGGGAGTAAAAATCAAGCATCTGCTGTCTACAAGGCTTTCACTGTGGACAGCCCTGTTCTGCAGGTATGAAAGCACAGTGAACAAAAGAATGCTCACTAGCTAAACAGAACTTGCGGACGTTTTCCAGTGTTCTGTACTGGAGTGTTTGGGGAAATATGGAAAGGTGGGCTGGAAGAAGGAGAGACTGAGGGAACTGGGGTTTAGCCTGGAGAAGAGGAGAATCAGAATGTGGGGACTACCTGTCTCAATGATTCCCTGAAAGGATGCAGTAGTCAGGTGGGGGTCGGGTTCTTCTTCCAGGCAACCAGTCCCAGGATGAGAGGGCAGGAGTTAGAGCTGTCAGGGGAGGGTTAGGTTGGATGTTAGGAAGCCCTTCCTCATAGAAAGGGTGCTCAGAGCCTCAACTGAACTGTTCAGGGCAGTGGTGGAGTGCCTGTGTCTGGAGGTGTTAAAGGACAACCTGGCTGTGGCCCTGGGTGAACCTGGTGTAGATGCTGGGGTGATGTCAGGTCCTGGGCTGGGCTGGCTGAGCTCAGAGGGCTTCTCCAGCCTCAATCATTCTGTAATTCTGTGTAGCAGCATCAGCTCACTGTTCAGAAATGATTGTACTGTGTTTGATTTCAGGCCTTATGGTGTGACTTCACTCTACCCCAGGAAAAATCTGATGGTAAGCTTCCTCTTCTTGTAATGTGTGGTTCTAGTTCAGCTCTCTTGCCCTGACAAGTGTAGTTGCCATGACCTTCGTGTTGAAACTGTAACTCCACTTAAATTTACACTTTGTTTACAGGGGAACTTTAAAGAAAGAGAGTTACTTCATTGTGGTTTCTTTGTCTCTTTTTCTCCCTACAGTTTCAGGCAGTGGTGAAATAGTAGAGAAATGTATCTGCATATTGCAGAATTCCTGTATAAATGTGCATAGCATAGAAGGGAAGGATTACATCGCTGCTTTACCTTTTCAGGTAAGTGCTGGTTTCTCGGCCCACAGATGGGATTGGGAGCGGTTAGCATGCTGTGTTGTGGTGGGGAGGTGCACGTGAAGCCACTGCTGGTTGAGATATTGAGGTGTTGGCATGGCTCCAGAGGAGCAACGAGGCTGGGGAAGGGACTGGAGGGAGAGACTGGGGGTGTTCAGCCTGGAGAAGGGGAGACTCAGGGAGGACTTTCTCCTTGCCTACAACTCCCTGAAGGGAGGTTGTAGTGAGGTGGGGATTTTGGCTCTTCTCCCAGGCCAGCAGTGCCAGGATGAAAGGACAGGGTCTGAAGCTGCCCAGGGGCCGGTTAGATTGGCTGTTAGGAAGCCCTTCCTCAGGGAAAGGGTGCTCAGAGCCTGGACTGGACTGCCCAGGGCAGTGGGGGAGTCCCCGTGTCTGGAGGTGTTGAAGGACAGCCTGGCTGTGGCCCTGAGTGCGCTGGGGTGGCCGCTGGGGTGATGCTAGGTCTCAGGCTGGGCTGGCTGAGCTCAGAAGTCTTCTCCAGCCTCACTAATTCCATGATTCTGTATTATTTCTCCCACTAATGAATCTATTTGCTGTTGTTTTTGTAGGTTGCAAATGTCTGGCCAACAAAATACGGTTTGCTGTTTGAGCGCAGCAGTTCCTCACACGAAGTGCTTCCCAGTCCACCCAGGTATGCAAGAGTGGCTGTGGTTATTTCATTACAGATTCTCTTTGCTGATCTAATACAGGAGTGCAATAATGAAAGGATCTGTGTGTTCATGGCAGGGAAGGGTGGAATCAGGTGGAACAGCAGGAAGGAGATAAATACCATTGTTCTCTGGTTAGTTGGGAGCAGTGATCCTTGGAATAGGCAGGTACAATATTGGTGTTCGTAGTCTGGTTTCACAGAACCCTGGAGTGTCAGGGATTAGAAGGGACCTCCAAAGATCATCCAGTCCAATCCCCCAGCCTCGTTGCTCTTCTGGACCTGCTCCGGTCCCTCAATCTCTTTCTTGAAGTGAGTGGCCCGGAACTGCTCTCAGTGCTCGAGGGAAGGCCTCCCCAGTGCCATGGTAGAATAATATTCCTAGTTCTGCTGGCCACACTAGTGCTGATCCAAGCCAGGATGCCACTGGCCTTTGGTGCCACCTGGGCACCCTGCTGGCTCCTGTTCAGCCGAGTGTCAACCAGTACTCCTGATCACGGTGCACTCGACTCAAGGTACCTTCCATGAGTTTTCCTCTTTCACTGCTGCCACCACAGAAGGGTGATGTTATGTCATGAGCTGGACTTGATGATGTTAGAGGTCTTTTCCAGTCTCTGTGTTTATGTGATTCTGTGGCTGTTGGTTGCTACTCTGCAGTCAACAACATTTATGTGCTGGCTATCTTAGATGGGTGCTGTAAAGCTTTAAACTCCTACGCTGAGTCTGGGTTAAGGGCTTTCTCCTCTTCCCACTCCTCCAAACTCAGCTGGGGCCAGCCAAAGTCTGTCATCCAGCCACCAGATGGGGTCATTTTCATGGGGTTGCTTGGAGATGTCCAGCAACCTCCCCGTTTGAAACAGCAACCTCGGACTGGATTATCTTGTCTGTGAATTTAATCTGTTAGATTTTGAGCTCTGATTTGTTAAGGCTGTTGCTTTGGGATCACACCACGTATACCAGCTGCAAGAGAGAACTATTATAATTAGCCTTCTGACTATGCTTTTGTTTCTTTCTAGAGAGCCTTTGCCTACCATGTTTAGCATGCTGCACCCGTTAGATGAGATAACACCTCTTGTCTGTAAGTCTGGAGGTAGGTTAATATCTTTAATGTGTCACCTGGAGTGCCTCAGTCTGGTGTGAGATGCTTCGAGTGCCACTTGAGCATTCTCAGCATCACAACAGTTGCAAAGTAGGATGTTTGAGCTGCTTCATATCGGAATTACTGAGGCTGGAAAAGCCGCCTGAGCTCAGCCAGCCCAGCCTGGGACTTAATACCACCACAATAAACTAGACCAGGGCATTAAGGGCCACAGCCAGACTGTCCTGCAACTCCGCCACACACAGGGACTCCCTCCCTGCCCTGGGTGGTCCAGTCCAGGCTCTGAGCACCCTTTCCCTGAGGAAGGGCTTCCTAACATCCAACTTAGCCCTCCCCTGGCAGCTCCAGGCCCTGCCCTCTCATCTTGTTGCCAGTTGCCTGGGAGACAAACCCAATGTCCACCTGTCTATAGCTTCCCTTCAGGGAGTTATAGAGTGTGGTAAGGTCCCCCCCTGAGTCTCCTCCAGGCTAAACACCCCCAGCTCCCTCAGCCCCTCCTCATCAGCCTTTCCTTCCAGCCCCTTCTCCAGCCTCTTTGCTCTTCTGGACCCACTCCAGCCCCTCAATCTCTTTCTTGAAGTGAGGGGCCAAGAACTGCCCCCCCAGTAATCTAGGGGAAGCCTCCCCAGTGTCCAGTCCAGGGAGAGAATGATGTCCCTAGTCCTGCTGGTCACACTACTGCTGAGTGTGAACAGAGAAACTCTCCAGGGAAGAAAACTGATGGCCAAAGAGAGGGAGTATGAGGAATGCCAACCCTGTAACTGATAACACTGCTGTAGAAGCGATCCCTTGTTCTGAACTGAAGTTACCCATTGTTCAGCAGGCGTTTTTGGCTCTGCTAGAGTGCAGTACGTCGCCGATTACACCTTGAGGATCGTGTTTGTCAATGCTGAACCCTCCATTGTGATGACCTACGATACTGTGCAGAGTTTACACACTGTTTGGACTCTTCGAAGAGTGAGGCCTGAGGTACCAGTTCCTTGCTAACTAAATGTCTGTGCCAGAACTGATTGTGTTAGAAATGACAACTATCAGGCACTTCCCCCCACAATTAGCTGTCCTGAAATCCACAGGGGTCTTTTCTGTGCTTAGGAGTGAGAGAGCTTGGCTGGGTTATTAATTTTGGGGTTGAGCCACCTAGCTAGGCATAAATACTGACCACGTAGCTGATGAAATGAGCTGTTTGAGTGTCTTCCTGGCTGTTGCATACACAGCTCTGTTTTCTCCTAGGAGCAGAACACTGTGCTGAAATTCTCAGAGCAGATGGGCACACCCCAGCGTGTGGCTGCTAGCAGCTCTCTGACCGCTCATCTACGAAGCTTCTCAAAAGGAGACTCTCCTGTGGGCTCCCCTTTCCAGAGCTATTCACCTATCCACAGCCCGAGCAGATCGATGTCGTCGCCCAGCATGCAGTCCCGCTCGCCATCCATCTCCAACATGGCTGCTTTGAGGTGGGTGCCTAGCGTGGTGTGTAGATATCCGAGAGCAAGAGCTGTAGAATGGAATGGATCTCTGGAATTGCTTTCAGTCCACCCAAGGTGTAGGTGCCTTCTCTGTTAGAGCATCTGGAAGCCTCTCTTGTGCCCTTTGTTGTGCTCTTATCCCTGTAGCACAGAAAGGTGTGGGTATGCAAGAGCCACAGAGGCTGTTGTGCCATCCCGTGGCCAGTCTGTAGTGGGATCAAGGACTGTCTGCAGGACTCGTGAGTCCCAGGATTAGTTTTCTTTTCTAAAGAAAGCCTTAGGTAGAGGGAACAGCTTGGGGAGAGGTTCCTGATGGAAGGGACCACACAACTTAATGTCTTTCTTACTTTTCAATCTCCTCTATTGGATTCTGACAGAGCTGAGTGGAAGGTTGGTTACAGAATACAGTTGCAGTTCTAGACATCAGGGAAAAAGTTCTTCACGGGAAGAGTGCTCGAGCACTGGAACAGGCAGCCCAGGGGAGGTGGTTGAGTCCCCACTCCTGGCTGTGTTCAAGAGTCACTTAGCTCTGGTGTTAAGGGATAGAGTTTAAGGGTGACCTTGTGGAGTAGGGTTAATGGTTGGATTTGATGATCTAAAGGGTCTCTTCCAACCTGAATAATTCAGTGATTCTGTGAATCATTATGGTGGGAAAGGACCTCTATGATCACCAAGTCCAACCCTCATCCCAACAGCTCCCCAATCCCTAGGCCATGGCCTCAAGGGCTCTAGCTATTAGTCTTTTAAACCCCTCCAAGGATGGGGACTCCACCACCTCCCTGGGCAGCCTGGTCCAGTGCCCAACCACTCTCAGCAAAGAACTTCTTGCTAAGATCCAGTCTAACCCTCCCCTGCTGCAGCTTGAGGCCATTTCCCCTCATCCTAGCATTAGGGATTTGGGAGAGGAGAGCAGCAGCAGCCTTGCTACAACTTCCTGTTAGGGAGCTTAGAGAGCAAGAAGGTCTCTTCTCAGCCTCCTCTTCTCTAGACTAAACAACCCCCGTTCCCTCAGCTGCTCCTCACAGAGCATATGCTGGGGTGTATTGCTAAAGGAAGCTAATGCTCAACTACCTTCTGTTTTGGGGTGGTTTTAGTTTGTTTCCAAAGTCTCTACCCCAGTGCATGAGCTGCCTGGGATTTCACCCCTCCCTGACTGTGAAACTTCACAGTGTGTTACGTCTTTGCTTGCAGCCGCTCCCATTCCCCTGCGCTGGGGGTGCATTCATTCTCAGGAGTGCAGAGGTTCAACTTCTCCATTAACACTCAGTCACCCAAGAGGCACAGTACTACCGAGTCACCGAGGAGCACCTGCAGCGATTCCTTCCTCGGGCCAGAAACAGAACCGATTGTTCCTGAGCTGTGCATAGATCACCTGTGGACAGAAACACTCGCAAACATGAGGTCTGCTGCTTGCGTTAGCACGTGAGACGTTCTAGCTTTCTGTTGTGTGGGGTGGGAGGGAGGAATGAATGAAAATAGCAGCTTAATTTGCCCTGGTTTTTCGAAGTTAGGGCTTGTAATTTAAAAATAGGTGGGTGAACCTAGTGATTTCGTTGCAGAAATGGTGCTTACGAAGCATGGAGCTCCCTTGAAAGAGGAGCTTGGCTGTTTGGGATGGTTTTACCCGCTCGAAAGTGAAGTTAAGTTGTAACCTGGTCATTGCTTTGGGTTTTTTCCTGCTCTCTGGCCATACAGAGGGGCCAAACTTCAGAGTTTACGGGAGAACAAAGCCAGGTTAGCAGGTGTTCTGCATGCTGGAAGCCAGGTTAGCAGGTGTTCTGCATGCTGGAAGAGGGGAACTGCAGGCTTGAGCACCATTTCAGTACTGGATGCACTGGTCTGTGAAGGTCCAGAGTGACCCTGTGGCTCTGTTTTGCTTTGTTAACTGTTTTTAGTGGCCTGAGCAGAGTTCTGAGCATCGTGTCTTCTGTTTTTACAGAGAGGAGAATTCTCAAGCGTCCAAAGTGTTCATAACCACCGACCTTTGTGGGCAGAAGTTCTTGTGCTTTTTAGTGGAATCCCAGCTCCAGCTGCGGTGAGCACCTCTGCCCTGGGGGCAGGCGAACAGAGTGGAGCACTCCAGAAATTACTGCCTAGATATGGGGTTTGTCTCAGACACCGCTACAAGGAGGGGGATGAGAGGCTTGAAAGCTGCCCAGCAGAACAGGACCTGGGGGTGCTGGGAGACATCCGGCTTCGCAGGAGCCAGCAGTGTGCTCAGATGGCCAAGAAGGCCAACAGCATTCTCGCCTGGATCAGGAAGAGCGTGGGCAGCAGAAGGGAAGTTATCAAGTGCTTGAATTCAGACCTTGTGAGGCCTCATCTCCAGTCCTGGGTTCAGTTCTGGGCCCCTCATGCTAGGAAAGACGTGTTGATNTCTAGATAGCAGGACCTGTTCTGACAGCATCACTGGCTCTCATATCATGAGTTTTTAACTGAGGTGCCATAGCTTCAGGCTATTTGAATATTACTGAAGTTCACTGTAATTTGAATCATATTCTTCTTTATCTTTACCCCTCAGAAGTCCTTTGGGATTTCAATTAGACTGGCAGAGGAAAAATAGGTTGATGAAGAGGACAAAGCAAGCAGGGAAGGTTCTGTATAGCACAATAAATCCCTGCACCATGCAACAGCTGAAATCATAGAATCCTTAGGGATCAGAAGGGACCTCAAAAGATCACCCAGTCCAATCCCCCTGCCACAGCACGATCACCCAGACCCAGTGGCACAGGAACACAGCCAGGCGGGGCTGCAACGTCTCCAGAGAAGGGGACTCCACAACCCCTCTGGGCAGCCTGGTCCAATGCCTCTTTACCCTCCCTGGGAAGAAGATCCTGCTGATATTGAGAGGGAACCTCCTCTGCTCCAGCTCACCCCCATTGCCCCTTTCTGTTTGACACACAGGACAGTCCTTTCATGTTCTTTTTTAAATCGATAGGTGTGTGAAATTTCAAGAGAGCAACGACAGGTCACAGCTGATCTTTGGGTCTGTTACCAGTATTGCAGCAAAGGATGCAGCTCCAGTGCAGGTATGTACCTCTGTATGGAGCATCCCACTTCAGTGCTTGATGTCCAGCTCATGTCATCTTCCTTCAACACAAGAAGCTGACTGTTCTGCTTGGTTCTGACAGAGTATTGATATGCTGCTGGTTCTGGAAGGCAGTGGAAATCTAGTGCTTTACTCTGGAGTGGTTCGGGTAAGTTTTCCTACCCCAAACTACGTGTTTGGGTCTTTTGGTTGTGAGCTGGGCTGTACAGAGCCATCCTAGTGTCACGTTAGGCTGCTGTTGGCTGCTGCTGGCTGCTGCTTGCTTGGAGAGGTCGGTGTGCTCATGCTACTGTGTGTAGTGTATGTCCTGCTCTGGAAGGGTGGTTGTGAGGAATCAGTGGCACCTTCTCCCTCTCTGCAATTCCCTGAAGGGAGGGTGCAGTCAGGTGGGGGTTGGACTTTTCTCCCAGGCACCCAGTGCCAGGATGAGAGGGCAGGGCCTGAAGCTGCCAGGGGAGGGTTAGGTTG
>VZRI01011928.1:9711-32079 GCA_013397515.1 Upupa epops
GGGTCGGGCCGTGCCCTCTAGCCGTGAGGGGCAACACCACGCTCGGCTCCCGGCGCCGAGTGGGGCGGGGCGGCCACAGCAGGTGCGTGAGGGCAGCGCTTGAGGCCGTGGTGCTACCTGGGGCCTGTGCGAGGGTCAGCCCCGCTACCTGGGCTTGGCATCTGCCCGAGCGACGGAGGAATAGTCAACTGTGCTGCCCCATCCCTCTGCGAGCTCGGGAATTCATGGTGATGCCTTGGAGAAACAAGGACTGAGAAGACTGGGGACAGACCTTAGTGCTAGACAGGCTTCTGGTGGGTGCCTGGCCGGGCCCAGGCCCAACCTTTGGGTCTGAGGACAGCAGAAAGTGGAAAGGTTTCCTCCACTGCAGCTTGCAGCAGGAAGGACAGCAGCTCAGCCCTGACCTGAGTACATCAAATCCAACGTGTCAGTTCCACGCCTGTCCCCATCAGTGGTCACCCAGTTAGAAAATAAAAATACCTCTTTGCTGTATGTAGAGCAGTTGGGTGGCAGTGAGCAGAGTAAATGAGAAAGTCAAACAATGAAAATCCCAGCCCCCAGTAAGCACAGCCATGTGTTGGAATCCTTCTTACAGCACTCGGTGTGCTCAGGGACAGTAACTGAGGTGTCAGATGATGAAAATGCAAAATGTTTTGTGACGTGTGCTTTGCCCTTCTCCTGGACCCACTGAAGTAATCGCTGCACACCAATTAAATTTCAACTGGAGAGAAAGGTTTTTTTCTGACACAGAAGCAATATGCACAGTTTTCATTTTGGCTGAGTCATGGATGATTTTGCAGGATGTATTTTTTTCAATGAAAGGAAGCATTCCTTGTCCTCCGAACAGCTCATTCTCTGTTATGTTGACAGAATAAGCGTGAGTCTGAGTTGATTAATAGTTCTTATACACAGAGACTGGCAAACATACCTAGAATTTTACACTGTCAGATGATTGACTGGATTTGCTTGTTGCATGTGAGCAGCTATCTTTTCACACAACTGCACGGACCAGAGTGCTGATTTTTGCCTAACTGCTTCACTGGCATAAGTACATCAGGTTAAAACTCACAGTCTCAAACAAAACTGAGGGGAGGACAACTGGCTTAGGTGCACGCGGCAGAAAACTGAGGTCAGGAAGAGTTAAAACCTTCAAGTGGCAATTGTATGCAGATATTAATCGGTATTTAAAAAGTTCAGCCACAAAAAGTTTTCACCCAGCCTGTGCAGCCGCAACCTGAGGTATGTAGCTCTTTTTTTGTGTCTTTGGCTTAGTCACCCTTTTAAAAGGCAGAAAAATTAAAAAAGCACAGTTAGAAGGAACATAAGCAAACAAATGAAATCCTTCTGTTTCAAAACAACTTTGTTAGGATTCTAATGAGTCATGAGAGCAAAAATGCCACTTGTAGGAAAGATCAATAAAGTATTACTTCACTTGGACATAGTCATTTAGGTAACAAATTGACTTAGAAATTTTTTTCCTGTGTCACAGTCTGTTGTGATGGTTGCTGCTTTCAGTGCTTTCTGAGGGTATAGCATTGCATAAAAAAAACCAGTCATTGGAAAAGTGAAGCACAGAAAGACCTACGTGATCCTTGTGGTGTAGCACTGGAAATGTCACATAAGGTGAGAATGAGAAACACAAGTTTCTCCTGACTTAGCATCTGTCCTTGTAAATGACTGTAGGGATGAATAAGACTCTGTAAGCTTGACTAATGGTATCTAAGAGCATTTGTCCTCAACACTGTTCAAGAGAAATCTTTTTTTAACTCTTTGAACTAGTACAAAGGCAGTAATCTCTGGACAATTGATAGTGTTGATATCAAAAGGCTAGCTGACACCAAAATATTTGTTGAGTTGTGTGCCCTCTTCCTTTTTATCATAAATTCACCAAAGCTGACCAGTCTTTTTTGATGCTATGCTTCTGCAGCACAAGGGCCTTCGTTCTAAGTCTTAACATTTCCCTGAAATGTAATTTATGGGCATTCTTCAATCCTCAACTTGATAATTTTGTTTTCTCTTTTAATTTACTCTTTGTTAGCCCTAACCAGGTCCAGGTATTTGTCAAGTAATTTGAAATATATATTGAGAAAACCCCCAATAGATTCAGACTATTCAGTGTGCATCCTACTTGCAGAAAATCAAGATCTATGGCTCTCAAAAGCCCATGTGCTATTTAGAAGCGTAGCACCTGATTAATGTGATAAAATTATGCCTTCAATTAGAGTAAACCTTTACAGTTATTACTGGCAAAGTGAAGATTTTAAAAAATCCAAACTATCTCTGATTATCTATCGCTTTTATCAAGGTATTTTCAATGTGCTTTTATATGTGTAATGGCTTTACCATAAGAAGTTTCACTATAATTTCCTTAAAGATGGTTACACTTAGAGAGCTAATATCATACACATCTTCTGTCATACCGGCAGTAGCTGAGAAAAGACTTATCAGTCCTGAAGTACTAGACTGAAGCCAGACAAATAGCTGTTTTCTTCCAGCACCAGGCTTATAATCAGGCCTAAGGCTTGCCTCCCAATGCAAAGCTTTCTCAATAACCACTTCAAAATTAATTGCAATGATAGAGAAGAGTACTCTTAAAAAAAAGTTATCTGTACAGTCACAACCAAGATATAAGCCTGAATTTCAAATTTTTGTGTATTTATTATGGCCATGTACTTATGAGATGTTGAACACCTATTGCGCCTCGTTACAATAAGCTGTGCATCCCTGCTCCTTTGGAATCGTTTCAAAAGTCCATTTTCAACGTTAAAAACTGGCCCATGGGATGTACTTCATGATAGCCAAATTCATTAAATGAGCAGAAGTGGAGATATCACTAGTCAAGTGCCGGGCAGTAGTGCACAACTCTGAAAATCAACTGGGGCTGAATGTTTTGTGAGGAGTTTTTCTATTACTACAGCTAGCACTGAATGTTACATTTAGAATTGCTGTTAAAATGCACATCTTTCTATGCTAGACAACCAAAAGCTTCCAAGGGATTATGATTTAATCAGTACCACCAGTCTCAGTTGTTTCTAAAATCCACCTTTCAACCTAATGTGGAACTCTCTCTGTGTGCCCTTACAGAAACCACAGCACTGGCACAAACTCCTGACTTAATTTACCTTTTCTGCCTTCACTATCAAGAAGCAGATTTGCACTGTGTTTTCCATTGTTTGGTTTGTGACTTTTTACCTGTAGAAATGCGTTCCTTCTGTAGCATTCTTCCGTAAGAACCTTGAGTAGAGGGATTGTTTCATTGCTAGCTTTGACAACAGTGCTTGCTGTTTCAGTAGCAAGTTCTGCAATTCCCTGTGATAGTTTTGTCCTCAGCCCAGAGCATCCCTCCGCTGGAATTTTGCCTTGAACTGTAACCAAACAACTGAATTAAATTCTCTGCAGGGTTTTGGGAATAAGAATGATACCCTTCAAATCAATCAGATTAAATCAAGAGCTTATGATTTCTGAAAGGTCGTTGTAGCTAAAGCCAAATAATTAGGTTCAGCATAGGGTTGACTGCGTGGCATGTAGGGCTTGTGAGATGCAGGTCAGACGACATGACACGCTGGCTTCTGCCTCCTCGCACTAAGGCTGCATGAAATCAATCATTCAACAGCATCTGTAATAAAGTCTGCATTAGGTGATGTGATCTACACTGGCCAACCTTGACCTTCTGTTGAGGCATAAATTTCCTTCCTACAGAGAACTGTAAGAGTCCAGGGTGAATATTACATATGTATGGATTACAGCAGCTAGTGTCTTCATCTAATAGGTCCAAACCTACTAGACTAGACATAATCTTCTGGGTAGCTATGCATGAGTGAACCACAGTGCAATATATGTGGAAGTGAATTGTTGATCAGTCTCAGGGAAGTGATTTAGCAGTGCCAAACATTTGCAGTGACAGTACTGTAATGGAAGACACGTTTTTCTTTCAATACATTCCTCTGGTCTTATTAGTAAATATTTGTGATAGTGAATGCTTTATTAATTCTTCTGAATTAACTGCTGTGAAGAGTGAACGACATTAAACACCACAGAAGTGAGAAATATTTAGCTAAATTGAACCAGTGATGTTTCACAATAGCAGAGTACAGCTGAAACCTTTTATCGCCCTGTTTCTGGAACTCCACCTCACACAGAGAACATAATTTCTGACCTTACATACCTTCAGAATAATGCACACAAATATGTAGTTATTCTGGAGGGAAGGGTGCAGGTGACTACGCTGTCTGGTACTCCTTGTGTTTATCTAGCACGTACAAGTTCAGTTTCCGTAATGGGAGTTGTTGAGAAATCAGACTCGAGGTCCTTTAAGGCTAGTAATTTTGTAGAGTTGGAAACAAAATCCAAACATTAAAACAACCCTCCCTCCCCCAAAAAAAACCAAACCTAGAAACTTAAAATGACTTTTCACAAACAGCCACAGCACTCATCAGTCTCAACCATTTCTGAGCTGCTGCCAAGGACAGTGAATTTGTTATCAGAATACAAGGCTGATACATGAAATTTAAAGAATTCATTAATTCTGTATTTTGAAAAAATGATGAATAAAAATTTGATTGCCTAAATGAAGGCATTTAATACCAGTTCAGATACGTATTCTACCATGCCTGTAGATAGCATGGGTTTCCTCTTCATCCTATGTCACATGTGACAGCCCAGTATATTTCAGATATCCCTGGACATTAAATATGGCACCCAAATGCTTCTATTTAGGTGCCTGAATGTCAGTCTTGGGTTTTTTCAGCTTCTGTAACATGCGGATTGTGATAGGCTGTCCAGGACTTTAGGAGACATAATTACTGTACTCTAGTAACTTCAGACATAGCTCATTGTGAAATTGGACTTTGGAGACTATCACTAAGGATCTAATTCCAAGACTAGTATGAAATCTAAAAGGGATTGTGTGCATATGAGAGTAGGAGGGTTTTTCACTTTTTAAAAATCAATGGAATCATTTAGCCTAGATTTGCACCCCCAAATCTGCGCCAGCCCTGAACGAGCAAAGCAATTTCCAAATCAGTCTATCTGTGCATGTGCAATTTAGAACATCTTGAAAATGGGCTTTGAAATGGAAAGCTCTGCTGAACCTTAATGATGGAGTCGTTCTGTTCCTCCCAAATGACAAAAAGTAAAACAAGCAAATGCTTATCTAGCCAGCTAGAATTCCTGAGGTAGTACCACTGTATGATAACATGTCTGCCACCGTTTGAATACATCACCTGGTAGGATGTTCAGTCCTTTCTGGAGTGAATTAATCCCACAGTGTTTATACAGAGAAGAGACATTTGCTTTGTCTCAAGAGTTCTCACAAGAAATCTATATTCAGGGAATGACATATTCCATAAACCTTTGAGAAACTAACCTACCGTTCATGTTTTAAAAGCATGACTACTTGGAAGTTATTAAAAGGTTATTAATGCAAATGTCTGTAATTCAGAAACCCTATCTAACGACAATCTCAGCACTTGCTATGAACCTAATTATCACAACATCAGTGCACATAACATTTTAATGTATTTATTCCCTTCATATGGATGAGTAAATGGTTGCATCTTTATGTGCCTGAACAAGTTTAAACATTAACCCTAAATGGGTATCCAGAGTACCAAACTGGACTCAACAGCAGAAAGGAGCTGGATTCAGGAATGCATGGATTAGAAACAAAGGCAGAACAGGGTCCTCTTTGGACACCAGCCATTGAAGAAGAGAGGCTGAAACATGTGATCTCTCAGCTTTATACCCAACATGATGTATGAGATGGAACACCTTGCCGGTCAGTTTAGGGTCACCCGTCTGCTCCTCCCCACCTCTAACTTACTGCTCCGACTGCTGTGACCTCTAACTTACTGCACTCCCAGCGTGGTACAAAAGGTTTAACAGTGACCTTGGTCTCCACAGGAACAAATATAAGCAAGAGCCTTTCTGCATACCAACTCTTAGTAGTAACTATAAACATCAAGTGTTATCACTTCCAGAAGCAGACACCGTCTGCAAAAATATGCTGTGAACTTGAGAAAGTGCAGTTACTTGGAAGAGCCTGAGCTGAAAAGTAAAATCACTGAACAGAATTAGTTCTGTTCTAACTCAAACTGGGACATTGACTTTAGGCACTCTGTCACGTTAGCCATTTCACAGAGGCATAGAGCCTCCACGGAGAGAAACAGAAGACTCCAGAGGTCAACTGAAAAACACACAGGGGTTTGATCACCGACAGCCATCCCAGAAGAACTTTTTGTTTTCTCTGAATACATGGGAAAACTAGGAAGGACTGTCTTCTTGCTGAAGCATCTCAGTTAGCTGTTGAAAATTAGAAAACGCAATTAATTTGCTAAGTGATTTTTTTTTTCACGGTGTTAACGGAATTTGTGTCCATGGAATACAAACTCTGCCTCCAAAATGAGTACTAAGACAATCAGGCCATCGTTCTTGGTAACTGTAAAGAAGGTTCCTTGTTTCTAAAAATAAAAAAGGTAAAACGTATTAATACTTCAGTACTCCTGACGCTAAGTCAGCTTCAAATACGGTCCAAAAGGTGCTTTTCCTTTGAGTTAGAAGAAAAAAGTACCTTTTCCTTTGATTTCATGCCCTGGAATTGTTTATAGCTACTCCATTAAAGAATTTTACCGTGACAAACAGAAGAATTTCACAACACAGAACATAAGCAACCGTCTAGCTCACTTGTGTGTAGTTACCGAGGAGACACTGTGCCATGTATGAACAACACCATGCACAGCAATGCCAGGCCATTTGCTTACACATCACTGCCCTGTAAATTCCACTCAAAAGTCAAAAAGTCTTATAAAATTGCCCTCGAGACGGGAGGGAAAATGAGAAAAAATGTGTGCTGCTGAACAAGTTCACGAGTAATTTGCATCTGACTTCCAATAAATTTAACATCTGATATTTTCCAAGTATTTGAGAAGCAGGAGTACACACTGAGATCGCATCAAAAATGTGAAACTGTTATAACCACTCAATCTTTTTACATTCAATGTTCAGAGTTCTCCATCAGTTCCACAAATTTATCTCGATCCATCGTACTTGTTGAGAATTCAAATATGAAAGAGCAATGCAATTTGATTTTTGCATTATTTGAACTTATTTATAGAACAATGACAAAGCAGTTTTCATTCTTCCACTTGAATGTCTAATTCATCATCACATATGTCAACTACTGGACTGATAACTTTCCTTTTCAGAAAGTTCAGGTTCCTATAAACCTGCATTTAAGACACTAAAGCTGGAATGTGGCTAGAAAGCCTGGTTCTTTCTCTTGACTGGATTTCTGCATCACTGGATCACCCAAGATGACATAGCCCTTCCAAGAAGGAATAAGCACACAGCGACACTTCTGTCCAGTGAACCACAGCACAATAGAAAATCCTCAACACGTTTCTGTGTTGACTTCATGTAGGCTGTGGGAGAACAGACAGCATCTGATCTGGCAAAATTCAACCTCTTAAACCTGAACTTGCAGAGTGACTTTAAGGATTCTTCTTTCTGTGGCAACTCTTCACAGCCTCAAGCTCATATTAGCATTCTGTGAAGCCATAGCCTCAGAGCCAACGCCGAGCCTCTAATCAAGAACTCATACTGAAGCCAGAATGTGTTGCTGAAGGTGATGCATGAAACTTGCTAACTGATAAATGAAACGGGTTCAAACTCCATTCAGTGTTCTACAGAAAGTTTGGCTGGCTCTGCAACAAGAACGTAGGCTTCTATTATAACATATTGGGAGCTTTTAGAACCAAAGCAATTCATAATAAATTTATTCAAATTGACACATTTCTGGTTACAGCATCTTCATTATTTCTTCAGAGTTATGAAACATGAATTATACCACTGTAACCACAATACTAGTCGAGGAAATTTAATTTGCCATTAACTCTGCACAGTCATCTTGTAGCTCACGGCATACATTTGATTATTTCTTGTACTGTTTTTTTTCTGTCGGTGTTAGCCCAGAGGGGATTATAAACTCATTTCACTTAATTTTTAAAAATAATCTTCTATGGCAGCCTCTGAAAACGTACACCTCCATAGCAAATTAGAAACAACTGCATCACTGAAACGCATTAGGCACGCACTGTATTTCAAATTATTTTACATATTTCAGATCCACTTGCTGTTCAAGCAGTACATGCATTTTATCATCAGAGCCAGCGAGCTAGCCAACGTTTTACTCAATTCAAATTAAAACCAAATTAAATTAACACAGCATGGAGTTCCTGAATCATGAGCATGGAATCACTAAAATGATCGACATTAACCTAAAAAAGGACTTTTTAAAGCAAAATGAAAAGGTTTCCCATATTTTCTCTCTTATGCTTAATTTATTACATTCTTGTAGCAAGAACCAAGTGAATTATAATTTAAAGGAAAAAAAAAGAAGCTGAGAGCATCTTTTACAGCTTCTTAGGATGGAAAGATTCTTTTCTCCATCAGTTTACTGTCAGGAATAAAAGCCTGAGCTGCAATTATTAAAGGTCTGAATTTGCATTTCTCAGCAAACCGCTGGAATAAGAGCAGCTATTGTTACCATCATTATCCTTATAAAGTTCTTTACCTAGAGAGCTTCTAACCAAGTTGTTGGTCAGCTGTTTCTTCGATGCCAGCTATCAAAGATCAAAAAGACCAGCAAATGAAAATGACAGCTTTGTATACTCACAGATAGTAAAACTTCTCTAAACCAAAGTAACTGGATACAGTGCTTCCTGCTACAAGATTAACGTGGGATATTTGCAGAAGGTGAAAATACATCGATGGATTTGTTTATAAATAGCTGGAGGGATTTTGCCTCCAAACTCAGTTCTTTTTACCCCCCCAGGCCTTGTTGAGACAGCTAGACACGACAACCTCTAATAACTAAAGCCTCCCTTAAGCCAAGACCTCTTGAGCTCATGTTATTTTGAGTGGCTATTTGAGGAAGAATATTGAAGTGAAAAAGCCCATTGATAAGACCTCGCTAGCCTGAGTTTTCAGTGAGAAGGACCAACTCGATTTGTTCCTGAGTAGTGGAAGTGGATACCTAATCTGACAAAACCCAAAAAAGTTCAGATAGCTTTACAGTTATCCAAGTAAATTGTGCAACACCAGCTTTACTGTATGAAAGAATTTATACAGACCTGCCTTGCAACATCTCCAAAAGCAGCTTAAGCAGATACCCACTGAAACAGTGTGTCAGGCTGTAATGCTTTGAGAATTCTGGTGGTGTTTGTTTTGGAAGTCACAAGCCAGAATTGCACACTTAATTTATCTGCCTCTGTGAATGGAAGGGGTTTGGGCCAGCAGGAGTTAGGGGTTGCAGTTGCATGTTTATAGCTCTGCCTTCTTCTCCTTGGGCTCAGTCTTCACTTGGGGTCTGTGTTTTGGAAGAAGACCCCATGTCACTAACCTTGATGTGGCAGCCATCTGACCCTGGAAACATGGTGAATAAAGACTGGTACCTCAGGGATTGGTAGAAAGACGACCATGGATTCCATGGTTTGCTGAAATGGAGAGAGTTTAAGGGTTTAAACACTTGACACAGGTGCTTATCTTCTAGAAGTACGTGATGGGAAAAAGCAAAACCAAAGTTTGCTGTTCTTAGGCAGGTTTGAAGTACTTTGCTCTTAGAAAGTATATTTAGTTTATGATTTTTCATAGTGATTAGATACATACATATCTCTAGCCTTCATTTGGAGTCAGTCGAGAAAGACAGAGTCTAGCATGACATCCTCTGCCCTGTTTCACTCTAAATTCTGTTGCAGCACTTACTGTGGAAGACTTCAATTGAGGGCTACATCGACAGGCAGCCCTCTTCACACTGGCAGCCTTTTCCAGAGCTTTCACGCTAGGGCCTATGCAACCAGCTGCCCAAGTTCAGAGTGTGACAAGGTAGAGGAGATTAAATGAAGGGAGGTAGCAGGTCCTCACACTTCTGCACAGGATGGGAAAATGGCTAAAAGATAGTGCCTGCATTTGATGTAGGTTCCCTCAGCACCTCTTTGTCTACCTCTAGCAGACTAGTGGCATGGGCACCCTTCAGAAGTTCTTGCTTCACCTTGCTGTCGGATCACCATCTCTGGAGGTGTTCAAGGTTAGGCTGGATGAAGTGCTGAGTGGCATGAGCTAGATGTCAGATGTTTAGGGTTACTTGGTTGGTTTGAGGTTGGACTGGATGATCTTTAAGGTCTGTTCCAGCCTCATCAGTACTGTGAGACTGTGATACAAGTGACAAATGGATCTGCCAGAAAGGAACACGAGAGGGGCTGTGACACTGCAGGAGAGGAGGCACTGTTCTGAGTCTGCTGCAGAGATGGGGACAAGGTACTCTGACCTGAAAATATCTCCTGAACTCCTTGGCAGCAGTCAAATAAAGCAGTTAAGGTACTGTAATTGTTTCATTAGCTCAGAGAATTAATGTGTTTCCACTGCGTGGCTGCTGCTTAACTAAGGGAAGAGAAATAATTTAACAGGTATTACAATTTGTTTTTTATACAAGGATTCCATTTTTTCGAAGAGTAATAGTGAGAAGATATCAAATTGTCGACCCTTTGGAAAGCAGGCTTCAACAAAAATGAACTGTTGGGTAAAAAACTGAATTGAATGTTTACAGTGCAATTTGTCACTGAAACGCGGGTTCAATTTAAGTCTTGATGATTTACTACGGACACTTCAACTTTAATGCCCAAACAACGCTACATAAATTAAACATGATGTAATTGAGCATGGCACTGAGTGGCTCATCATGGTTGATTCACGTGGAAACCATGGGAATTTTACTGATCATTATGCAGTCAGTCAGTATTAATGTAGATGCCATGTGTGCTTCCATAGGGATTCTACTGTTACTCAGCATTCATTAAGCTTTAATGCACCATTAAAAAGGCATCAAAAAGCCCATCTAAAAATACTCAAAGGTAGTTCATTTAAGGAGCTAAAGAAACGCATCTCACTTGCACATTTATTACAGAGAAAGTTAATTATGAATCAGCAGAAATTGTTTAGGAGAAAATCTCGTGTTTGACTGCAAGCCAGCCTGGAAAGAATATGTGAAAGGCAATAGATTCTCCCTGTTCTACGTTGCTGAACAGAACCCCTGTTCTGGATTTTTGTTGTAGGCAAAAGTGCTCATCATGCAAGTACATGCTCTTTATTGCACTGATGCTGTACAGTGATCCTCAGCAAAGTGACTGACTATAGTGCAAATATGATTTTACAAAAGGGAAGATGGGGTGTGGATTACGGCCAGCTGGTCCACTGCGTTCACAGTCTCACAGGAATGATAAGGTTGGAAAAGACCGCAAAGATCATCCAGTCCAACCTAAAACCAAATAAACCAAGTAACCCTAACATCTAACATCTAGCTCATGCCACTCAGCACTTCATCCGGACGAACCTTGAACACCTCCAGGGACGGCGACTCAACCACCTCCGTTGGCAGCCCGTTCCCAAACCAGATCAGTCTTTCAGGGAAAACCCTTTTCCTAATGTCAAGTCTAAACCTCCCCCGACGGGGNTTAGTTCAGCTTAGTCTTGATGAAGTGCTGAGTGGCATGATCTAGATGTCAGATGTTTAGGTTTACTTGGTTGGTTTTAGGTTGGACTGGATGCTCTTTAAGGTCTTTTCCAGCCTCATCAGTACTGTGAGACTGTGATACTGTAAAAGGAGACAGATTTGAAAAAGAAAGGGCCACTAGGAGAAAATATCCTCTTTCCAAGGTATTGAGAGAAGCAAATTATACGGCACGCTCAGACCTGCGTCTTTGTTTTGACTAATTGTGATGACATCTAACGCATAAAATGGCAAGAGTGTACAAGTCTCAAATGCCTACAGTACAACCCCTTATGTTACATAAAGACAGGAGTGACAGAGGACAAGTAGAGACTGATGAATTAATGCCTCTTTCAGATGCACAAAAAAATGGAGAGGCTAGAATTAAGTTCACAATAAACAAACAAAAAAAAGACGGTTCTTCAGACAGAGCGTCATGAAGTCAAAGAACTCCTCTTCACACAACACCGTCTGTCACTGCTCAAAGCTTACAAGGAGTTGAAAGAATAAGCAGCAGAGTTCTTATTCAAGATGACTATTTCAGACTATGAAATACGTGGAAATAATTGTCACTGAAGCATACTCCGAGCTAAAAATCATTGAAGGTTGAGCGTACCTAGGGCAAGTATTGCCTTGTATGTAATCTTATTTTTCTCCCTAGGCATGAATTTTTGATCCTTGTCAGAAACCTGGCAACAGGCTAAATGAACCTTCAACTTTGACCCTGCCATTCTTTCACTGTGCTTTAAAGCTGGAACATACCACTACTTGAAGATGAAATGATTAATCGCTTGCCTTGGTGTAGTAACTCCTTTTGTGTTGAAACATGGTTATGTCATCCTGACCACTCTTCCAGGTGTTTTTTTACAATAAACCAACCACCTTCCTTTAATCTTTCTTGATGCCATGTTTCCTAGAGCTCTTAGAACTTGCAAGATTCTCACCCAAACTGCCTTCCACCATTCAATTTTGGATATAGTTTTAATTCAATCAAAAATATGTGCTGCTTTTAACGGCTTTTGTTTGACTTTCTGAGACAAAATCATTCCAGCTTGGTTTTCGCTGTGTTGTTTTCCCCACTGATGATCAGGCAACTTCCATTTCCTAGCCCCACCAAACTATGTGTTTAATTTAAAGTAATAGTTACGCAACAACGGCTTCATTTTCATGACAGTGACATCTAGCAGAGCTTTCCTTACCTCTCTTTTCAGACTTCTGTCTTTAGCGGGGACCAAAGGATATGCCTTTTACATCTCGTAAACTTCCAAGCACACCTGACAGCCCAACTGTGAACCCCACCGTTATATGAACTCCATGACTACGGCTCATGTCTGCATCTCACAAATGAATTCATTAATTTGTCCTTGCTTCACCACTTTGGATTGAGTGGGACTATAACCATCTTGTCTTAGTTCTTGCTCTGCATCACATGGGGGTAACAAAAAGAAGAAGTAAAGAGGCAGACACACAGAGATGGGGAGAAGATCATGCAATTGATGCAATTTTATGCAATAAAAACTACAGTTTATTAGTTATTTTTTCAGCTAGCAATATCTTAAGGATTAGTAAGCACACAGTGGTTAATGTACACGAGCACACCTGATTGTATGCTTCAACACCTTTATTCCTGGGTGGTCATATACATAAGCCCATTCTTTACCCTTTATCCCACTCTTCTAACTATTTGGTGACTTGTGAAACTGTATGTACTGTATTTTATTCTGTTATTGTTGCTCTGACTGCAATGATTCCCTGCTTGGTACTGAGAGGGAAGACATGAAATGAGTATCGTTACCCACCATGTGGTACAGGAGAAAGTGCTGCATTATCTGTAATTAGTATTTTGCTTTCTCACTTGCTGTGTTACAGTCTGCTAAACGGTGCTAGCAAGCCCTGCTGCAGTAAAATTTGTGTATTTATAAAACACAGGACAGAAAGGCAGTAGTAAGAGCTCATACTTAGTGACTCACTGAGTAAGCTCAGTAGTAAGAGCTCACTAAGCTCAGCTTAGTGACTGAACAAAGCCAGTTCTATAGAGATGGAAACGTCAGCTCTCCTGCCATATATAAATCTAGGCAACTTTATTCCCGTCTCCCTCTTTACTGTGACACTTGCAAAAGACTTCTACAACACTTGAATGTAATAGCTTATACCTGACTGAGCACTACAAACCTATTATCCCACAGACTTCAGTGTCACCATCACAAATAATTCCAATCCTTATTTGAATAAAAGATGATCTGCTGGTAGACTTCTTGCAAGTCTTACCAGAACCTGGCGTTTTGTCTTTTTAGATAAATTTTACCATGCATAAAGACATCACTAGGGTCTGTGTTTTCCCCTCACAGCTTCTGTATCAGCTTACTTCAAAATCAACACATTTTTCTCTTATATATTAATTAATATTAATATATTAATATATATATATTAATAGACTACACACACACACACCTTGTTACCTGTAGGAATTCAGGTATCTAATAGCCGTATGAAAATAAGGGACTGTTGTGACCATCTAATCCTATGCAATGGCAATGCTATTTAACCTCACGCAGTAATCTCTGCATCAAGCCTGTACTTTATGATCAAGTTAAACCTCACCTACGGAAGGTAAATCATGACTAAACCTGTTTCTGTCGGAAGTTGCTTTAATGGTTAATTAGTTTCTTTCATATTAGTGCTATTAACTTCCTTATGCAAGTTACAGAGCAGCACTTACTCTTGCATTAATCTGAGCAGCGCACAACATTCTCATTCATTAACTCAGAACAGGCTTGAACTTACATCTTAAAAAAAGACTGCAGACAGCTTAAAAGAGCCATGACTACTAAAACACATGGCTTAATATTTTAGGAATCACCAACACAGGACGGACATCCTCAGGTGCCACGTGATTATATGCTGTTAAAGATCTGGGGATCCTTCACACCTTTACAATATTTTAACATCTTTCAATTGCACATTTGTTCAGCATTTAAAGTTTAATATAAAATTGAGATTAAGAAAATCCAAACAAAGACTTAAAGCCACGAAAACCCAGCACACTGTGGCTTTGACATTTTCTGAGCAACAGCAGTAGAACCTCCCTATACTGACAAGTGCTGGTTTCCAAGTTTAACATGAAACTTTAAAGAGGGACAGAACATTTAATGAGACTCTGCAAATTCTTATCCTCACAGTACACGAATGGATACAGACTTAGAGTTCAGATAACCCGATGCAACGAGACACCACAGCTGCATGAGAATGCATCCAAATTCCACGACTAAATTTGTGAGTGTCTCATCACTGTAGAAATACTTTTCAATATTCCACACTGTAAGCGATCTTCATTTTTTGACACTAAAATAATGAAGTGAATATGTCAGATGGCACATAGACATATTGTGAAAAATTGTGCCAATCCAATGAAACCAAAGATTAAGCTTTTAAATTTTAGGTATTGCCATTTCTTCTCTGCAACGGAAGGAACAAGTGAACGGTTTATTAGCAAGTTGTGGTTTTTTCCCCCCTAGAGTTCAACTACATTGATTTTAAAGCTTTTCCCCTACCCTACTCCCACCTCTTGATGCCCACTTTTTCCTGAGAAAGAGTTGGATCATTATTGATATAACTAACAAAAGAATGACACTTTACATTTAAGATTTATTCTTCAGAAATTCCTGGTTGTCCACTCTGACAGACTGAGTTTTCTGCAGCCTCTTCATCTTCTTTACCAGTAGCACTGAGGTGCAGTCAAATAACCAAGGGGGTTAATCAGATTTGGCTTCCCACCTTACCCCTTAAAACTCCTGTTTGGGAACGCCCATGCATTCATGTGAACTGGTGGTTTAGAAATCAGAAAGATCTTTGTTGAAAGAGAAGGGAGTCATCCTTATCCAGAAGGCAGCTGGTATCAAGAAAACATCTACTACCAAAACACTCATTACACCACCACAAACTGGTAAATAGGAAATGTCAGTGGCACTGGTGTCTAATCACATTGGCTGTGGTACGGCACAAGACTGTGAGAAGTTTATAGAGGAATCAGCAACTTACATCCAAATTCAACTATTAGGGATTGGCTCTGGAGTTGTTTCTGTTTCTCTTGGGGGTGATAAAACCCTTGCCAATCACAGACCTCAAGTTATACGAGCACAGTCAGTCCGAAATAACCATTACTTACAGATGTAGTTAGATTTTCCTACAAGTCTTAGTGTCTTTTTTAGATGCAGTTGTTTCTCACTCCTAATAATGCCAAGAGGTTTTCTTCCATTGTTCTATTGGCAAAGGTGGAACAATGCCTGCCCTGTGCAGCACTGCATTTTCATCATTGCACTGATTACATAAACGGGGATCACAAGTTACCAGGCTCTCAGAGTGTAAGCTTTGTTTCTGGCTTGCACCCAGGTGTTCCAACGCGGTACAGCATTTGTAGAACCCTGAAGCCAAAACAGAAAACAAAATATGAAAGTTGGGAGAAGCAGCGGTTCCTGTTGTAAGACACTGACAAAGAATACCAACCTAATACAACATCTTTCACTGGGAAGAAGTGAAGGCTTTCCTCAAGTGATAATTTGCCTGTAGAGTACTCCTTTGTGCATTGAATAGAGGAGGAGCAGAAATATTTCTCATGGAAATGATACTACAGATTGAAAAGAAGGTTTGTTTTTCTCTACCTCATCCCCTGTCCTTCTCCCTTCCGCTGGTTTTATTCTCTTAAGGTGTCTAGAATAACTTAGGAATAACTAAGTCCATTACAGAACGAGGGGGAAAAGGAAACGTAACAGTCGCAAATGTGAGGTTTAATACAGCTAAAGAGACTGTCGGTCTCTTCCAAATCTGGTCTTTGAAGACACATACACATCAACAGTGTTGAGGTGTTAAGTGCTTGTGTTAAGGAGAAGGAATACCTGACAAAACCAAAAGGCAGCCTTATGTACAGCAAGTTGCAACTGATTCCTGACACGCAATTTCTGTGTTGGTAATTGTGGCACACAGCTCTTGCAGGAGAGACAAAACAGCATGATGTATTTTTGTAAAGTATCTAGTCACTGTAACAAGGACCCATTCCTTGGCACAAAGCTACTAAATCACAAGTTTTAAAGAAAAATATCCACCTTACCTGTGCTTTTGAAAGGGATTGTGTAAAATAATCCACAGAGGAAGTGTCCTTGTCAATTAAGAGCTGTGAATTATTTCCAATGATACTGCTTTGCTTCGTTCGTTATCTAAATAAACTCTGTAAGAAACCTATTACAAGAGATGTCAGATCCAGATATCTAGTCAGCAGCTAAGGGCTAGCAGCACTATGCAGCTTTGGAACCTCAGACCATTCGTACGGTTATCATGCCTGCGAAGATGACAGCTCTGGTCTAAATCCATTATTCTGGCTTCAGCCTCACGTTCTGTTAACACAGCCATAGACCCTGAAGATAGATTTTACCTTCTGCAAAGAGCTCTGGTTGTTTGGCTACCAACTCATCAATTTGGTTGTTTGCAGTTACTTTTCAATCTAGCTGTAGTTGTCCAACACCTCGCAGATGCGTTGTGTCCCAGCATTCAAGGATGTTCACCCTGCTGCTTAGCAGCATTTTTTCTTGGCTTCTGTTTGAAACCAAGAATTGAGACAAGCAGGGGTTTAACATTTTAACACTGTGAGAGCTCTTGTCTTGGCTTTAAAATCTCTAGTCACAACAGTGTGTCCAAATGTTACCCGGCCTGTTCTCCAAGCAGAACTGCTCCTTACACCAGGTATCATCTATACTCATTAATTTTGTTCTTCTGGAAAATAAATATGAATCATATCATCTGTTAACAACAAGATATTTTTCTCTGGAACGAGTCCAGAGAAGGGCAACTAGAATGGTCAAGGGGCTGGAAAGTAAGCAATACAAGGAGAGGCTGATGGAGCTGGGTCTGTTTAGCCTGGAAAAGAGGAGGCCCAGGGGTAACCTTATCGCTGTCTATAACTACCTAAAAGGGGGTTGGAGTCAGGTGGGGGTCAGTCTTTTCTCTTCTCCCTGGACACTGGAGACAGGACAAGGGGTCACAGTCTTCAGCTCCATCAGGGGAGGTTTACACTTGACATTAGGAAAAGGTTTTTCACTGGAAGAGTGATTCGGTTTTGGAACGGGCTGCCCACAGAGGTGGTCGAGTCACGATCCCTGGAGGTGTTCAAGGTTAGGCTGGATGAAGTGCTGAGTGGCATGAGCTAGAGGTTAGGTTTACTTGGTTGGTTTTAGGTTGGACTGGATGCTCTTTAAGGTCTTTTCCAACCTTATCATTACTGTGATACCTATGAAGTCCTGGAATCTGAGCTACATCAAAATCCTACTATGCTACCCAGATAACCGCTGATTTTTCAAGGATGTCATGGCCCCTGTATGGGGTTCTGCTATTTTGCCTGCACAGTTACACTGACATTTCATTTACGGCAATATCCCAACTTTCCTTCCCTAATCTTTCTGACTACCATTCCAAATCAGCAAGCTGACTAAGTACTATGGCAAAACTGGTTGCCTTCTGTTTGAAGACAGACACAAACTTTGAGTGTTCTTGGGCCCCCAAAAACATCTTATTTCTCTGCATGTAAGGCATCCACAAGAAGAATTCACTGCTGGGCTTATAGTTGCGAGAAACAGTTATCTGCTACCTGAACAGAAACGTTTCCTGTATGAGCAATGAGTAAACGTGTCAAGTTCATAAAACAGTCGTTCTTGTAGAATTTAATAAAAGACTGTAAGAAAAATTAGTTTCTAGATACAGAAAAGTAAGATTTTAAAATGTCCTATATTTGTTGGAAGAGGGAGAAAGTTTTGATAAACAGTATTGCCATCTACTAACAGAAAAACTCAATGGAAGAGTTTCACAGTACCGTGGTGTAGGAAGACACTGTAGTTAATTATCAAGAAAGCTGAGTTCCACAGAGAAGAAACCCTAAAATCCAAGAGAGGTTTTAATTACATTAAGATGATATTGGCTTTCCTGGATTCACATGAAAGAGCAATGCACTTCAACATACACGACTACAGAACATACAGCAGTACAGCTTTGTAATCAAAATCAAACAACAACGCAGTATAGTGATTTGAACTTTGCCCCAAACCAGAATAACTGGACTCCACTTGTTTATTTGAAACAGCGAAATGTCATCTAGATGATTAGTTTTCCGAAATAACTTCAGTCAACTTGGCAGAAAGTACAAAGTTTAAGGAAAAACCAATGTAACCCCCTCCCACCCAAAGTACGAACAAGGAGATTCCGTTCACGGTGCAACATCTCCGTAGCAGTTACAGATCAGCAGGTCATACAAGAACGCTTGAAATACGGACTTCAAATATCACAAAGAAGGCGGATGCTGGAAGCCTAGGAGCGAGTTACAATTTTCAAGCTTGTTCCTCAAGACACAGTGAAATCTGGAACATAAACCCCATGTAGAAAAAAAAGAGAAAATCCCTCCATACTACTTTTATCTCATCATTCTCAGGCAGAAGATGAACTGTTCTTTGCACCCAGGCCCTGAAATAGATCTTGTGAATTATGGGGGTTCCCCCCACCCATGGAATTAGCCCTCGATTGGAGGTTAGAACAAGGACCAGAAGGCAGTGACACTACACTTTGACAGGTGACTAAAGTATAGGAGAGAAAAGAGGAGAGAACACAGTGAGCAATGTTCATCAGCAATCTTTATGATTTTTTATTTACTAAATCATTCCTTGAAGGGTTTAAGCATTAATTTAACACTGTTATCTGTAATCAATATCTGACTAGAGTAGAAAAGTAGAGACCTCTTTGAGATTATTGCACAAAAACCTGGCAGTGAATGATTAAGAACCCTTTGAAATACAGAAATAGATCAGTTTGTGAGACTGACTCTCTGAACACCTCTAAAGTACAAAATAAATAGATTGTTAAAGAATAGAAACTAAATACAATTACTTTTATTTTAATCAAGTTCAGTGAGAAAATAGTTTAAGATGGCCGATACCCCAGCACTTGCTGCATGCATCCACAACCCAGCTATTCCACAGTGAGTGTGACCATATTTCCACCCCCTCCCCAAAATACATAACCCAGCCAAAACCTGCAACACAGATAAAATAGAACAAGAAGCACTTTCTTTTTAATATATATTCCCATTTTGGTATTTAATACTTAATCTCTATGTAAATGCTTTCAGACAAGAATGCTTCGTAAGTGTGTTATCGCGCTGTTTGAAGATTAAAATATTTTTTATTAGTAAGTTCAAACCAGTCAATTTTTTAATCATACAGTAAAAATAAAAATGTCTTTTATTTCATGAAGTATCAAAACCGGAATTTGAATTTTATAAGTAAGTGACTACATGCTGACAGTTTAAAACAGATCGAGTTCACACAAAGCACTACTTGTCTGAGTGCTAGGGAAACACTATATACAGGTAGTCAAGGAGTAGATGAGAATCATCTTGTAGTGCTACTGTTAAGAAAAGGTTTTAAGTAGTATCAAAATTTCCCATCATTTATATCCTGATTAATTTTTTGTGCTACCCAGAAAGACTAAAAAACTCCAAATATTTATCCCAACTGCTCTCAGATGAAGGAATAAAACCACCTATTTTTTTTTAAGCAGAAACAAAGTAATACATATAATTAAGACTCTTTTTTTTTTCCTACTAATTACAATTCTAACAAAGTAATAAGGAGGCAGCATGTGGCAGATTTCAATTCGTCTGTCAGAATAACAGACAATTGAACATTAAGGATCTAAAATTCTCAGATTGCTTTAAATCTGTAATTTCAGCACAGTGCTATATATAGTTCAGTCTCGAAGGCTAAAATCAAGAACGTTTAATTTTGAGCCTAACATAAGCAAGTCTTACCTGCACCTTCTCCTAAACCTTTTTAGCAGCATAGTCAGCTTTATAAAGAGAGAAAAGGCAAAACTTTACCATAATTTACATATTCTACTACTCTTTTCAAGGCATCAAAGGACCCAGCTTCAAACTTCTATAAGAACCAACAAAAATATATTAATGTACTTGCATTTACACTTGTAGAATTCTGCAGTTAGTATTCGGTTGGCCTATAAAGCAGTAGTAAAGTGCAAAATATTTGGTGTGGTATCTAGTTACTAGCTTTTGCTTCCGTGGAATACAAATGCGTAAGCCCGGCTCTTCCATTCACAGATAGAGTGTTGGATGGAGGACCGACCTGGAGGCAAGGGAGGGGGAAAAGAAAAGTGATTAAAAGGTAACTTTTCATATTCTCCTCTCTGTAGTGGGTCACACAGTGTTACTTCACAGAAACAAGAGTCCTGTTACTCTGGTAGCGTATTTCTCATGGCAACGAACGACCTTCTAGATGATTTGTGATTTACTAAATCACAATTGTGATTTGATGGGTTACGAAACAAAAACATTCTGAAAAGACATTGAAAAAGAAACCTCACTTCACCCGTCTTCTGTTAGGAATTACTAAGGGCTGCCCCTATGGAACAGAAAAGAACAGCAATAGACACGGGCACAGATTTCAGCGTCGCATACGCCAACACATTGAGTAAAACAGGAAGGGAAAAGAGAAATAGCATTTTGTTAGTGGTGCCATCGTTTTATTTCTTTAATGATTCTCTCACTAAGCTGAAGGAAGGGAGTCTATGCTAAGAGGCAAAAGAGGAGCAAGGATCTGACAAAGCTCTTTCACAATTGCAATGGATCAGGCTAGTGCAGCACGATGATTGCAGCTCTGAGCTGAATGCAATTTAAAAGTTCTTTCAACACCGCAAAGCACTTTTGGGTGCTCTTATGTTCTTGATACAAAATGCTTCATTTTTACTGCTGCTGGTTAGCCATATTAAACACAGAAATGAGATAGTGTTTTTATTACATTTGCCATAGGTAAAAAATCCTTTGTTCAGCTGTCAGACATACCTGCACCGCAGCGTCTGTGCTCTGGGTATGAGTGAGAAGAACAACATGTACAGTTTTCCCTTTGTCAAGTTTAACTGGGTTCTTCATTGCATTTTGTGTGTGTATGTGTTTCAGGAGGTTTTTAAATGCTGTTTCAGGCTTTCATATTTGAGAATGTTCTCCTTTCCACTTACGGCATTGTCAGTTCTATACGATCTCCTTTAGGAGTCTAGCACTCGCCTCTTCCCCAGCCTCAACAGCTGGTAGGCCAAATGGAAAAGGGGCCCTTACAGAATCACAGAATAAACAGGGTTGGAAAGGACCATGAGAGTACCCAGGTGGAAAGAGACTTGGGGGTACTAGTGGACAGCAAACTTAGCATGAGTCAGCAATGTGCCCAGGCGGTCAAGAGGGCTAATGGCATCCTGGCCTGTATCAGGAATGGTGTGGCCATTCAACAGAGTTGAGTCACTGTCCCTGGAGGTGTTCAAGGATGGTCTGGATGAAGTGCTGAGTGGCATGAGCTAGATGTCAGATGTTAAGTTTACTTGGTTGGTTTTAGGTTGGACTGGATGATCTTTAAGGTCTTTTCCAGCCTCATTATTACTGTGAGACTGTGACCTACTAGATCTGCGAGTCCAACCATACCCACACCCACAAATACCTAAATATCTGATGAATGGAAAACCAAAAAATAACCCCCTCTGTGTCTGCCACTATAGCCGGTCACAACACATGCACATGTCTACATGCTTCTTAAATACCACTAGGGATGATGACTGCCACCTCCCTAAAAAGACCATTCCAGTGCCTCACCATGCTTTCTGTAAAGAAATTTTTCCTAATATCTAATCTAAACCTTGCCTGCCTCAACTTCAGACCTCTGCCCCCTGATTCTGTTATTAGTCACTAAGGAGGAGGCCAACATCCACCTCTCTACAACCTCCCTTCAGGTAGTTGT
>VZRI01011928.1:32464-50420 GCA_013397515.1 Upupa epops
CCCCATTAATCACAACTCTCTGGGAACAGCCAGCCAGCCGGTTTGGAACCCGTGAAGGGTACACTTAGCTATACTATTTATCTATATCTGCTGTGTTAGATTTCCAGCAGATGTTTGGTAGGTGGAATTCCTCATCCAGAACAAGGACCTGAGATCGCAAGACTTCAGCCAGCTGTGTACAGAGTATTTCATCTGCCTGTTTGTCTTGACTGGGTGGTCTATAGCATACTTCCTTACATGCCTTCCCTTTCATTCTAAACCATAAACACTAATGTCATTGTCACTGAAATCAATCTCTGTATACTCAAAAAACTCCCTAACATGTAAGGCCATACCCCCACCTCTCCTTCCTTGTCTGTCTATCCCTTCTGAAGAGCTTATGTCCACTCATCACAGCATTCCAGTCATGACAGTCATCCCACCACTACATCATAGCTGTCATGCTGCATAGTGGCCTCCAGCTCATCCTGCTTGTTGCACATGCTATGTGCACTAATGTAGATGCACATGATCTGGGCTACCGATTTCACCCCTATCCTTTGTCCTTTACTCCTGGGCTCGTCACTGGTGAGCCAGGTTTTATTCCCTTCCCTTTTGCATTCCAGCTTCCCAGCCAGCTCAGTGGAAGCCACCTACACTGTACAAACTAGCTGTAACCTTACTGTCTCAACAGCAATGCCTGTGTGTTTCCCATAGAATCCTAGAACAAAGTTCACTCACTGTGCAAAGGAAATAAAAGTTCAGTATTATTCAGAACGTAATTCTGCATTAGAGGGGGAAAAATCCCACCAACTCTGTCATAAAAATCTACGCAAACAAATTCCAAGTTATGTTTCTAGTAGAACAGACAGATTTGACCTGTAAAGTGCCTCTGAACTAAACCTTATCCTGTTTCAAAGTGGCTGTGGTTAGTGACATGTAGCTGGAAGTAGTACTCCTGTGTATTATGGACCACTTTCACTGACTCGAAGTCAAAAACTACTTGAGGATGCTTGTAAGCTTTCTGGCAAACTGAATCATCCTACTCGGTGTAGCAGTAATGGGAGGTCTACAAGCCTCAGAGATGCTGTTGCAGTGCTACATGGAGATACAACCTTGCAAATGAAAGGTGTTATTCTAGTACCTGACAATCCAGCTGCCAAAGGCTTCCTTGGAACCAAAAATGCCCCTCATATCCGTCCAACACACGTCACTCACTTCTTTCAAGCAGGAAAGGGAAGAGGAACAAAAGCTACCTAATTTCTTTGACCTTCTGCAATGAGGAATTATTCCTGAGTCTAGGAAGCTTTGTTTGACACTATAATTAAGTTTAATGATTATAAATTTAAAACAATGCTTCTTTTGAAAGTGTGCGATGTTTACCCCAGTGAGAAAAGCGTGGCTGAATTACTGGAGAGAGGAAAGGAAAACGAAGAGACAGTTGTAGCCGAGGGAGTGGGGGCAGATGGCCTTAGGAGGACTGCTGACAAAACATTGAGAAGCATCTTATTAATGGTATCAAACAGATGTAGAAGGTTTGAAGTACTTGATAGAGTACTTCAGAAAGACCTTTTGAAGGACCCGATAGAGTCAATAAATAGACAAATACAACCTGTGTGCATTATCTGCTTGCAAAAAATGCAGCTGTTTCAGGTCTAGGGTGAAGCTGCTTAGCATGTGTCTGAAACATACCGTTTCAAACCACATAAACAAAACCAAAGTGACTGTTTCCTGATTTTATGAGAGAGATCATCGCTACCAGAGATTTTTCAATTAATTTCAGGAGCATTTCTGATTTGTACTGTTTCAAAACATGGACATACGCAAAACTGAACTCTCTTCCCCACCTCTCTTCCCATTGTTAAAGGATCTCCTGGCAGCACTTTGTGCCAAAGCCTTCCCTGTCAGAAATTAATGTGGTACTTTTGAAGGAAGTACCACGAGCTCATTGTTACAGAAGCAGTGATTAAAACTCACCCTTTTTAATTTGGCAGCAGCTTCTCCGGAGCGGATTGCAGCCAGCAAGCTCTGGTGGATCTGTTCTGGGTCAGAGCGCTGGAACGTCATCGCTGTTTGTCTCTTGGTGACAGGGGGTGGGTGATCAGTGGAAGCACCTGACTGCACCTGACTTTTCTGCTCGCTATTCTCATTGCTGCCTTTCTATAAGGGGAAGAATGGAGGGGAAAAACAAGCAAAAAACTTTTAATCAGAATTAGTCAGAAATGGAAAACAGAGTCAACCTGGCATGAGGCTGCATATAAACTGCCATCCTTCTAGTCTTCAGCTCATTCAAGATTTCAGGGATCAGCCACACTTCCACTGTAGCATTGTTTCTCCCTCACATAAGTACGACAGCAAAATTGTCAACTCCCACTCAAGTGTGTTTGTGCCACGATGACTTGAAGCCAAACTGATGACACAGCTCAGAATTAAAGAAATCAAACGCAGAACCATCAAGAACAAGTCCAAAGTGCTCCAAACAAAAACAGATATACAAAGCACAATTTATTCTATCTAATTCACTGTCCTTTGAAGAAGGGGATGCTAATTATACAAGAAATAATTGTCAATAATCTAAATGAAGTTGCTGCCACTTTAACTTTCCCCATAATACTTGATTTCACTATGATGCTTTGCTGTTGCTAGACTCCACAAGGTGTTTATAGTGTAGAAACAGAGCACTTTCTGCTCAGAGAGCAGTTCAGAGAACAGCCTCTGGACTAGGCACACTAGATGACAGTGGATCAACAGTGAAACAGTGTCAGAAATAGTTTACCTTATCCATTAGACTGTTCTGTGACCCCTTTGTTATGGTCGGTAAGGAAGGGCTTTTCACTTGATTCACGGGGGTGGCTGAGGAGAATTCTGCTGCTGAAGAGGCAGAAAAACGTTCAAGGGGAACCTCCTCTCTCGGTGCCTGGCTAGTCGTTGTACGTGTCTTATTGAATGACTGTGACCTTTTGACTGCGGATGAGACAGCGAGAGCAAACGGGGATGGTCTCGAACTGGAGTATGGCTTTGGAACTGCAAAAGTTCTTAGAGTTCTAAGGTTCAATGGTGCTGGTGGACAGGAGGGAAAACCTGCAGGTTTATTGCTTTTCACAGGAGAAGTGGAGGGTTCCGTTTTTTTTCCATCATCAACTTTTTCCTCGTCTGCTGGAGGAAAGGAAATACTCGCTTTACGTAAAGACAAAGAAGTTGGATCATTCGAGGAGATATTTTTTCCTATCTCTGTACTCTTCGTTTCACTTTGAACAGAATTATTAGTGCAAACAGTACCTCGGGCTACTGCAGATGTCACATAATGACTTGAAGCTCTTCGTTGCATCTGCAGATAAAAAGAACTAGGCTTTGCCGTAGGACTTAATGCACTTGACTTTACATTTGTCTGAGCCTCAGAAGTGCCATTTGTGTTATCCAAACTCAGCATCAGTGGGACACGCTGTTTTGAAGACTCTGTAGTAGTAGTAGTCCCAGCTCCAAACGTCACAGCGTGTTCAGAAATGCTGTTCGCTCTGTGCAGCTCACGTGCTGTTGCAGGTTCACTTTGTGAAACAACCTGCAAATGACCCATCTGTTTTGGAAGATGAGGACTTGCAGCTTGCACTGTGACTTCTTTGGGCTCTTCATGCTGCAGTGAGTTTTCTAGAGTAGATATTTTGTGATCCTTATGATCTGATGGGATTTCTGATTCCCAGCTCTTCATTATTTCTAAGGATTTTGGAGGCACTACTTTATAAGTCGTCATTCCAATTTTTGGTATGTAATCTCTTGTGATTTCATTAGCTGGCTTGGGATTAAGTTTGGCTTCCTGTCTATAAAAAGGGTAAGTTTTTATCGGAGAGCCATCTGAAGTTTTTGCAGCTGTTTCTGATGAATCAGAATCGCTGCCATTTATACAAAGGTGACTCTGATCTTTCATGGGAACGACTTTTTCACGGGTAACTTCTTGTCTCTTGACATTCTCTTCTGTTGAAGTATCTTCTTGTATTCCATGCATCACTTGAAGAAGGGGGTTGTTTGTGTCTGTGTTGTGCTGAGGGACCAGTTCTCTGAACGTGGATGAGTCAGGAGCCCGAGGAACAGCAATTTCTTTCTGTGTATTCCTTCCCAAATCGCTATCTAATGGACCCGTCTGGATTGCAACATCCAGAGTTTTTACTGTGTGCAAGCTGGGCTGATTTGTTTTCTGATCTTGCTTTTCTGGAATCAGTTGAGGATAACTCCTGCGACTTGAAGAGACATCACTTCTACATGCTTGGCAGTCTGATAGTCTGTCAACTTCAAGCTTGTTATTTTCTCTAAAATCCGCTGGTTTACGTTCGACTGCCTGAAGTTCCTTCCCTTCTTCCGTTGCTGGAAGGAGGTTTGTATCACTGGGATCTTTAAGTTAAAGAGAGATTTCCAAATTAATACAAATGCCCAGAAGACTCAGCATTCCCATGAGGCCCCATATCCAGTGTATTTAACCACGAGGACTGGCTCCTGAATGATACTGGAATTAACACGTACTTGTAAAGGTTATTTAACTACATATTTATCCCTATTATTGCCAAATGAAAGGATGCTAACACAGGTATTTTTCCTCAATTTAACAGGCTCCTTGTGCCATGCAGTGCCTTATTAAAAAATATATTCCAGAATAATTCTTAAAGAGCCAGTGAAAAGTTGGGTCAAATCGTTTTAAATACAATATTGAGAAAGACTAAATTATTTAGGAATCATCATTTGAGATGGTATTTTGAAAAAAGAAACCAACAAACTACAACTCAACAAAACAGCCTCTCTTAATTTCAAGAGTGTTTAATATGGCAGTTAAAATTGTATCACATATAAACAGGACTTATTCAGTACGTTATTATGATTTACAAACAGAGGTATCCTGAACGTAGAAGACTATGGAAGCTCCAACAGATAAATCCAAAAATCAGCATCACAGAAGAGCGCAATACATCAATCAGCTCACTAAATGCACAGAAAAACGTACGGTCCTTTAGATGAACAGGATGTCATTTCTGTTCAAACCTCAAACCAGCCTGTCACTTTGTTCCATTAGTGTTTAAAATATTTGCATTTTCGTGCAGAACACTGATGTAAATTTGATAAGCAAAGAACAACTGATGGCCTCTACTTCCCCACTGCAGTCACAGCAGATGTTAGGATAACCAGTGTGTTCAGGCCTTCCTCTCAGCACTGCTGCCCACCAACAGCACATTGCAATCTTGACTACTACTGTCTTTTAAAAAACCCACAACTGCAGCCAACTCTTGCCACTTCATCTCAAAAAGGTTACCCAGAGCTAAATAAAGTATAAAGAAAACGCTATCTGATTCAAGCAATTCAAGAGTTGATTGTATTGTCATTTTTTTTCCCAAAGGAACAAGAAGGTTATTTTCAACCTTCCTTTGAAGCATTAATTCGCGTGGGAACTACTCACCATTGGTATTACTGTGATCCAAAACTGGAAGCTTCCCATCTTCTTCAAATGGAGCTTGCTCACCGCTGATCTTAGTCTGCAGTCCTCTGCAAAGCACAATGCTTTATTAAGTATACTGCTATCATTCATTTCAGCAAACACAAGACACAATGCAAGAGAACTGGCAATACTCTCCAAACACAGGTGAACAAATCACTCTGCCAAACACCGGAGCACTCAACAGAATAGACAGGGATTTTTTTTAAACAAAGGAAAATGCTGCTATGACTTTCTACTAAAATGACAGTCAGCTTCACCCTCTTCTGTGCACTCACATGATGAGTTTTCCTTTCTCTTCTCCCCCTTGTTTTGTTTACTTCTGCAGTTTGAGTTTCAGTGAAGCCACAATGGTTTATTATCCAAATAACAGTGTTCTGACACTAGGAACATTGAAAACCTATCCCCAGTTTGATTAAAATACGCTTTTCAAAGTAACCTGATCTTATCTGCAAGATCTGAATTGTGAAAAGTTTTCCAGAAAAATAACGTCAGAGAATCCCTAGTCCTCATTTTGTCTTTCTTGTGGCATTCCAGAAAAGAAAGGATTGCTAAAATCTAGAGGAAGTTTGCAGACTTATGAGGAAAGGCTGAGGGAGCTGGGTCTCTTTAGCTTGGAGAAGAGGAGACTGAGTGAGGACATCATGAATGTCTATAAAGATGTGAGGGGTGGGTGTCAGGAGGATGGAGCCAGGCTCTTCTCAAGGTCATCTGGTGATAGGACAGGGGGCAATGGGTGCCAGCTGGAACAGAGGAGGTTCCATATCAATATCGGAAGGAACTTCTTCCCAGTGAGGGTAACGGAGCACTGGAACAGGCTGCCCAGGGCGGGTGTGGAGTCTCCTTCTCTGGAGACTTTCAGACCCGCCTGGATCTGTTCCTGTGCAACTTGGTCTGGGTGATCCTGCTGTGGCAGGGGGATTGGACTGGATGATCTTTCGAGGTCCCTTCTGATCCCTAATGATTCTATGATTATCATCAGGATTTTAAGCCATAAAAGACTGTGCTAAATTTTAGTGGGAAAGCAAAATATCACCTGGACAACGGCCAAATATAACTTGCAAGTTCAGGAGAACTTTTCGATACCATCGGGCTGATCTTCCTCCCTGTAGATCCCCGCAGAACAGACACACCCAAGCAACTGGCACAGTATTTGTCAGGCCAGAGCACTCAAGATTTGTTTTTTAAAGCCCCATTTGGCCTTGGCCTGACAAAGAAGACCCTTGAAATACAAATCAAAGCTCTCCACGTACTACCTTGAAAGTTCTTGCACATTTTGGCTCCGGTACAATAATTGAAATAGTTATTTCAATTTAATTTGGGAACAGTAGTCAGATTAGTTGCCTCAGGGAACAAAGAAATAGTGAACCACATTAACACAATGGGACTTCTCTGACCATCAACATTTATTTCAAGCAAGCTCTAACTCAAGTTGGAAACCTGCTGAGTCAGGTAGTTTAATAAACATGCTGAAGGGCAAAGGTACAGCACTGCCAAAAGGGAGAAAGAACAGCTAAGGAAAGTAATGTGTTTATCCTTTCAAAGGTAGAATTAACTTGTTTTCCTGAGAGCAGATGGATTGAAACAGGTCAGGAGACGCCTGCCTAACAACTAAACCAAAATGAACACGTAAGCAATACAGATAACTGTGCCCAGCAGAAACGGTCGATCTACCTGGTCTTCCCAAAACTGACTGCTTAATTAAATTTAAATTTAAATTTTCATTGAACTAATCAATCCGCATTTTTTCCCACTGCTCCACTAAGGACAATGGGTATTTTAGAGACAGGTTCAGCATTTCCAGGTCTCAGCTGTTTGAGTAGTAAAGGAAGGGAAGCTTAAATAGAATACCCTGCAGAACCCCTTGTCATTTTTGTTGTAAGGCTTCATGAATTACCGTGCACGGACGAGTGCTACAATGAAAGCTAGGCATATTCAGCACTGTTCTCTCTCACAATTCTCTATTCTGCCTTCCACAATGAAACAGCACTCTACAGTTTCTTTGCTTCCTCCATTCCCTCCCCAGTGCTCCGTCCTTTGTCACAAAACGTACTTACTTGCCATCTGTGCTCCTATTTTCTTGTTTTTCCTCCTTGAAGCTTTGTGAGTTGTCTACAGAAACACTGCCAGAAACTGGAGGTGATGAAGCAGGATCATTTTTTTCAGTTTCCAGTGGTGCCTCAGCAGAGTTGAGGGCTGAAGTAACCTCACGTATCCCAAGAGGTGTACTTGCACTGCCATCGTCCTCTCTTTGTTGCGCACTCATCTCTTCCCTTTCATCAATTTCTTCCAGGCTGTATTCTGAGCTTCTTAAGTCTACAACTCAGAAAGAATTGAAAAACAAAGAACCAACCTGAAAAACCCCAAACCAACCCACAGTTCTCAAAACTCATGGTATATATTACTGAAAACGGCTTAAGCAGTCTGGATAAGAAAAAATGAGACTCTTTTCATAATTCAAGTTAAAAGACCCAAAAAAACTGTGTCATTTATAGCTTGACAGTATTTTCTGATTCTTTCCAATTCTATTGACACAGGAGAACATGCTCATCACCGTGCTACCTGCAACTACTACATAACAATGTCCTTGCTTAACCCAAGTACTGGATTCATCCAGATCAAAAAATATATTTAACAATATCATCAGCACAAATTTCACGGAGAAGGACAGTTTATTTCACCCAGATTTCTGAATAATTCCATTAGCTGTCCAACGATGTTTAAAATACTTGGTTCCTTTAGATACCAGAGTAGTTATGAAAATGAAAACCAAACCAAACCTCAGATTTGCCCATGGTTTAAATAAGCTTGATCACCACTATCAAAGAGTTCCCATCGTTATTCTGAGTGTATTAAAACACAGAAGAGTCTAGTGCAGAACCCTGTGTTACAGTAGAAATGCAGCACACAGAAAGTGTAAATGCATAACAATAATGAAGAGTTCAGCTAGAGCTCAACTAAAAGGCTAGATTTGGGCAGACATCAATCAGTGTGTCTGAAGTTAAGCTAAGAAATCCACCTGTTTGGATTTCCAGAGGGATTAACCACCTCTACCTTTACTTTTCTGCCAGCAATCTTCCTGAGAGGTGGTAATTTGTATTTTTCAAATACCAGTAATAGATAATACAGTTAACCACTCAGCATTCCACAACACAAAGAAGGTAGCAATTAAATCTGAAAGGTGCAGTATGGTGCCGTGGAGAGCTACTGGCAACAACTAAGCCATACCTACGGAGCACCCTGCCTGACCTGGCCACAGTATTCCTGTCATTTTTGCGTTCACCAGTACCTCTTGGGTACAGGCTTTACACTTGGCCAGTTGGGGTTCAGACTTTTCTAAGCTGTGTCAGTAAATTGCCAAGTGTAACCTGGGTCTAACAATGACAACAACATACTGGCTTAACAACAGCAGTATGGGAAAGTAGCAGATGCCAGAGTATGAAAAATCTTACAGGGGGGTATCCTAGAATGCTTCCAGTCCTTCTAGCAAAGTACAGTATTACATCAGTGTATCAGAGGACTGTGTACCTTGGAGAAAGACTCTGGACAGAACAGAAACTGATTTTTCCAGTAGAGTTATTAGTGAAGAGTTCAGGAATAACCACAGTCTCACAGTAATGATGAGGCTGGAAAACACCTTCAAGATCATCCAGTCCAACCTAATCCAACTAAACCAAGTAAACCTAACATCTAGATCATGCCACTCAGCACAGTCCCTAACCAGCTCTGAAGAACACCGTCAACTTCACAAAAGAGAACTGTTATTCCATGTATCTAAGCCATCACCAGCCACAGCACCAAAGACTTTGTGTCAAAACACACCGTGGAAATCGGAATTATACAAGCAAGCACAGCCATGTCTTCTAAGACAAATGGAAGCGTTCCAGAGTTGCTACAGCTTTGTGCCCAAGCACTGCTGTAATTTCTGTCGCTGTTCCTCTGGAGAGAAGTAGAACAAAGGCTGAGCTGTGTCTATATTGATGGGATGGAAATCAAACTTTGGTTGACAGGAGACATTCCTGATATTCCTTGTCTAACCTTTGCTGTGCTAGGAACACTTCCAAGCTTGAGAGTAGACTAACCTGACCTACAAATGCGTAACACCAAACAAAAAAACAACTCTCATGCTTTTCCCAAAGTCCTCTACTTCATTTGTCAGCATAATAACAGCCTTGCTTGGAGCTAATTTCAACTAGCTGATTTTCATCTGTCACTGGATCTCATTCAAGACCTGGGCCACCACTGGTAAAGAAGAATAAGGTCTGAATGTGTTTGATAAATAAACAATGTTTAACACCTTCACCATGCACTTTCCAACCGCCCAGAGGAACTCTTCACATTTCATGACTTGCTTTCCAAACCTCAGTTCAGAGGTTTTATAGCAACACATGACTAGGAAGTTCTTATGTCCACAGTCTTGCCTTATATATTCTACATCTAAGTCCGTATATATACTAGCATTTGCATTTTGTCTACGGGTAATTCATTCTCTATGAACATGAGTTTAAAGGAACACTGGTAAAGCCTACAGGACAACATTGTACAGATAACCAATAAGATGACTGACGCAGCAACTGCAAGTCTCCTCTGAGTCGGTAAACATACTCTGCATGTCAGAGAACAGGCTGCCACTGCCCTGTGAGCTGTTGTGCTTCTAAATATCAGAGTTAAAAAGCTTGACTATATCATGCAAATCTGCCAGTGCTTTTGCTCTTTACTTTGTAATCATTAATCAGGTTCTTAAGAGACACCTTAACGAAGATTGTATCAAGGGACTTGTTTGATGGGAAATTATTTAAAAATCTGTAATTCTTTAATTATTCTGTTATTTTTATTTCTTATAATTGCCTTTTCTTCCCTATAAAAAAAAGATTGAGCATTCATTTAACCTTGGGAAGAGGAACAAAAATCACAACTGATAAAAAAGTCGGTGCTTACAATCACAAATATTTAAATTCATTCTCTGTCAGCGTTTATTCTATCAGGTGTATCCCTTCACAAGACATCTTTCAAGGTGCAGGCTGTTTTTAGAGCATGGGGAAACTGTCATTTCACAACAGAAGCGTGGTCTGTTCCACATCATACAGCACAGTTCCACTCAGTGTCTATGTGTCTACAAGTCTGTTAGCTATGCACTACTTAGCCATCAGAATGAACACCTGATTCGTCACAGGGCAGAGGGTAATGCTGTATTTGTAACTTGACTTTTTTAGCTTGTTTGCTCAAGTAGCGATGCTGTGGGAATGCCAGTCACAGCTGAGCAAAAAGGCTTCCAGAAGCCTGACAATCCAAATGGTTATTAATCCAAATTGAATGAACTGCTGAGTTTATGTAAAGTTAAAATCATATCCAGTCTAGCAACTGAAGAGGTACTGAATGAATCTACTTATTGAAAACAATACCTAAATGTGTGTAATTATCAGACTAGGAATAGGACAAGTGCGCTGCAATGGATTTTCCTGCAGGTGAATTCTGGTTCTCACAACACGATGAGCTTTGCTGAACAGGCCCTTCATGCGCTGGCCTCAGGACAGTTTCACGGGTGGCACTAGAGAGCAGCAGTATCCCAGGAGAAAAAGACACTTAAAAAAGAAATGAAACTGCGCTGTGTGACTTGTCTCTACATTTGAAACAAACCTAATGCACTAAGCCTTCAGCAAGGGATGTCACGTGAAAATACCAGTAGCAGAACTAGAGAATGAAGCCTGTCAATAGATGCAGAGGTAACTCCCAGGGCTCACAGAATGTTCTCAGCTCAGTAAAGATGATTTCTCTCTTTATTTCCTATTACAGCATACAGTACCACATTACAAACCTCAAATGCCTCAAGCGTTTGATTCTAAATCTATGAAAAGCAAACCATTTCTATGACATTAAGGGCTGCTGATGCAGTGCTCAGACACTACAGCGATGGGCAATGCAGGAATTCCAGCATGAATACAGACTTAAATTCAGGAAAACAAAACCCACTTGATTTTATATCCTAGCATGGTAACTTTGCTCGTCATCTTAGTCCGATCACATGTAGATCAACACAGAAAATTAAGTACTGGTAAAGAACCACTCACTCTGAAGTGACTACCCTCCTTCATCTGCTACAATAACTAGGAGAAGGAAAGGTTGGAGCGTTATTACATCCTCAACTTCAGACTGAAGAGTATAGATCACACTCCTCATTTATTAAGCTGCATATTCCTCCTTTTACAGGTATTTTCTGACAATTTGACCTAAACACAAACAAAGCCCAAATGTAATGATTCCTGGGTTTATGTTTTGCCCCTCTGCTATCCCCCCCGTAGGGCAGCAGGTGACCTTTCCAACTCTTTTCATGGTATGTTTGTGTTTTATCGCTCCAATCAATTTGGCTGGCATCCTGAACAAAGCAGCTGGAAAACTGCTTCTGAGCTCCTGTCAACTAGCACAAAAATGGTGTTTAGCCTCACATAATGCCAGTAGCACTCCACACGCTTAGTGTTTATACATTTCATTCTTAGAAAAATATACTGAAGAGTGAGTTTTCCAGACTGCATTGGCATTTATTATTCAAAGGGCTTTTACAAAGTTTACAAGACTCCTAGATGCTGTATCTTTCAATTACCGCCTGATGTTTCCAAGCGAAAGAGCAAACAGCATAAATTATTATATTCAGCAGCTAAAATTATACTTTAAACAATTATACTTTAATAAATATCTGTTTTCCCAAGCACCCATCAAACGATTTAATGCAGAAATGACTATTTATGCATACATTTCATATTTACAACTTCTGTTTTCAAAGGCAAACCAACAGGCAGGCAGAGATTTGCTCCTACTCCTATGTCATGCCAGTCAAAGGCAGCACAAGGCAAAGTTCTAAAAACAAGACTGGGCTTTAGCTTTTGAAAGGCTTCTTGTAAGGTATTAAAATCGCTAAAGTTCTGGCTTGGTCTTTTCTACAGCTTGTAGGGGAGGGAGTCAAAACCAGGCTCATGATTAGCTTATTAAATGTAAAACACAGACCAATGCAAAGTTCATTGTATGGGTTTCTGCAGACAGCAAACATCTTTATTTGTACTTCAAAGGGAATGTTAATGGATTAGAAGCATTAAATTTAGCTGCATATGTATGACAAGTGTATAATACAGCAAGTCATTACTATGAATTCTGTTAGCTTGCTGTGAAGATTTGATCAATGCACTTGGAAAAAGAACCAACCTGTTTCAGACTGCATTTCAGTGGCTCTTTCTTCCGCTTCAGGAGGAAGAGATCCTGTAGATTTGTTTACTGAAAAAAAAATGAAGTAATAAGCTATTTTAATGGCTTTCACTTCCTGCAGCAACAAAAGTTATAGATAAAATGTTAACGTGATCTTACAGACCTGCAAGGTCCTCAAGAAATGCACCTTCTCTTAAGCAACTGGTGCTCACTGTCATCTGAACTCTTAGGTATTTCTGAACCACAGAACACACTTTCTGATCAAGCAGAAGAATTACTAAAGAAATTACAAAACTCTCTGTGAAATTCTTTTTCTCATTCCATTTCCTGTTAAATATCACTGATCCAGACCCCCAAACTCTGTTTAACACAAATACAACTATCTAACTATAATTAGTTTGTATTTTCTGCTACTTTTTCTGATCTGCGTGCCCTAAAATGAGCACCCAACCTTACAATTCTGGAAAAACAGCATAAGATTGGTGAGGAGGACTGTAAACATGCTCTCGTGCTTTTCAGCTGGAGTGGCGAAAAAAGCACCCCTAGTTAGTGAGGTAACAACAATAAACTTACTCTTCTCATTTCATCTGTGTTTTTGTGGTTGTTCCTGTGCTGACTTACCCACACTGCATGAGCCAATCTTGTAAAGGAGTGTTGCTGCTTCTTACCATCTGAAGGTATTTGGCACTTATATTTTCACTCGAGGTTCTTATCTCGCACTGTAGTATTTCTTTAATGTTTAGCCAAATTGCCACACATTGGGTTGCCTCCCAATTAAACAGCATAAAGAGATTACCAGGCTCATTACTGCTTTCACTTTGATCTTCTGGTGCTCTGGAGGGCGGTGAGGGTGCTTTGCGCTTCATCCTCCGTAGAGAGGAGCTCATGGAAGCGGTGTCACTGAGCGGCAGAGAACCTTTCCGTACAAATCCCAGAGGAGCCTAAGAATGGAGACAGGGGAGGAAGATTATTAGCAATCAAAGAGTAAAATAGTTCTGCATTTAACTCTGCATTTGGGAAAGACAGAATATATACCTAATACACAAGGTATTATGTTTCTCACCTTATTCTTCTGAGGAGGAGTTTGGTGGCTTTTTTTTTTAAGAAAGGATTTTTAGAGTAATTGAACAGACTCGCAGAGTCACAAGATCGAGCAGTAAAAGAAAATCAGTTGTTACACACAGCATAAAAGAGACTTTTAATTCTTCTATGCCCAAAGATTATTTTGCAAACCCCAGCTAACTCTCTTCTACAAGTAGCTCAAAGTCAACTCCACCCCACTAAAATGACATGATCCAACATTCCCTTTACCATTCCTTCAGCAGCAGACCTAATTAAGCTGTATCCATAATTATTAGGAATTTTTTCCCTATAACATTTTACTGAACTGTTTTTAATTCCTGCTTTCAAGGCTTAACTTGGGAAGTACAAGAGTCTGATAATCATAATGCATACTGAAGTTAAGTTGTACTAAGTTCAATCAAACCGTAGTGAAATGAATCATTATAATACCTACTGATGTTCAAGCGCAATAATGTCCTCATTACTGAAGCAAAAGACAAAAGAAGTCTCTTAATTCACAAATAATTAAACCAGTTAAACAGAAAAAGCCTACCTGCTTAAGACTTCATAGTTTAAAATAGTCTAGCCTTTATAGCATAAAATACACTCCAAGTGCATTTTATATTGTTTTAAAATACATTTTGTGCCTCAAAAAGACTGGTTGTAAATTTGTCTGCTGGTCTCTGTCGCTCTTAACTGCCATTGCCTTACGCTGAGACCTTGTATTAGAGTAATAATATTCAGGATCCCAGAAATAAAGGAGTCTCTTTCAACACTAGGCACAGATGCCCATTTCTGTAGTATCCCAGTAATGATGAGGTTGGAAAAGACCTTCAAGATCATCCAGTCCAACCTAAATCCAAATAAACAAAATGAAGCTAACATCTGACATCTAGCTCATGCCACTCAGCACTTCATCCAGACTAACCTTGAACACCTCCAGGGACGGTGACTCGACCACCTCCTTGGGCAGCCTGTCCCAAAACCGGATCACTCTCTCAGTGAAAATCCTTTTCCTAAAGTCAAGCTAAACCTCCCCCGATGGAGCTTGAGACTGTGACCCCTTGTCCTGTCTCCAGCGTCCAGGGAGAAAAGACCGTAGTTTAGGTAGTTTTAGGTAGTTTAGACCGTTTTAGGTAGTTCTAGACAGCAATAAGGTCACCCCTGAGCCTCCTCTTCTCCAGGCTAAACAGACCCAGCTCCATCAGCCTCTCAGATATTGGCACAAGATGTTTGTGAAGTGGTGTTTAGCTGCTCCTGTTGAGACCTTAGTGAACACTTAAACAAATTAACTGAGATGGTAAAAACCATCCTCTGCCCTACCCTGGGCACGCTAATCTGTTTTGACACAGCTGAACATCAAGTATAACAGATCTGTTAAGCACTGCACTGTCCGAAATGTTAACACCATTCTAACAGTCACTTTAATGCCAAGGCAAGTATCTCAAACTTGTTACAGCAAAGCAGGACTTCATGGTTTTAAGCAGAAGAAACGCAGCATGAGGTAAAACCGCCCTTCAACACTAACTACAAATACTTATATGTTTGAATAGTTTTTAAATAAGACAATGCTTGAATGGTTTTTACATAAGATTGTCTTTAGGTTGAAACATCACACAGCAAAACTCACTTTACACTTTTACAGTTTCTTATGCACAGCTCCCAGTAGTTCTAGCCAAAATAAAACCACCAAGAAAAAGAAATGCCTAGTTATCCAGCACGTGAGCTTATTCAGGAGGGAATGACAAATATAATTGTATTTCCCCAATGAGTTTTTTGCTGTTGTCAGGTCCTTTTCTTCCTTGCTGTCGGGCAGTTCTGGTTTTTTTCTTGTTGGTAGCTGCTCTCCAGGCTGCAGCCCCTCCATTCTGCATAAAAACACTGCTTCTCTGTTCAAAGGTCTGCACCCTCATCTGCTTCTCACAGGCTCCCTCAGCTGACTTAGCTGGCAGAATTCTGCGCATACTCGCTCAGCTAAACAGATGTCACCAGAGTTCCCTTCTGCACAGAAAGACTATGTGTGTAGGGGGGAAATAATGTTCTCAGCATAAGAACACAAATGCTACTAGAAGATTTTTATAAGCCTCTCGACTGCCCTTTGCATGCAAAGAAACAAACGATTTGCAAAGAGAGATTTTGAGAAAGTACTAAACGTTCCAGTTAAGGTTCAAGTGCCGAACAGATTTTCTCAGGAATTATTCAACATATGAATATTAAGAGCTTTCAAACCCTAACAAAGGCTGGAAAGTGAAAATAATCCTTCCAACAGATGGAAAAAAAATAGTATGGAAGAATCTTGCAAAGTTTTGGAATATAGGTTTGAGTGCTCATGTGTCATACCAACCACCAACGATAGCCACTGCCTCATCAGTGGTGGGATTGATGGTAAAATCATGGAAGTAATTAACCGTGCTTCTGCAGGAACACCAGAGAGCTCTGTAATAACTTCAGCAACATATGTGGCAGTTCCACTTCCAACACAGTTAGCCCTTGTTGTAGTTTGAATTTGGTGGGTTTCTTGGCCTGAGTTACTATGGCAACCTGGATAGAGGGGACTGGAATTCCAAGCTCTCCTTATTTTTAGCTTAGCCAATAGGGGGGCCTTTGCAAACTGGTTTGGAGCTTCCTTGCGTCTTCTGGGCAGTGAGTCACTCTGCCTTGTCGTTGTTCAGAGAAAAGCACGTATCACTGGGCTGGACGTGGCAGACATCTTACCCTTGGAAGTGGTGAGTGGAGAGAGTGGAAGTTGGAGCCTCGGAGATCAGCTGAGGAAAGATTTTGCCTGTAATCCACTGTTTGCAGAAATGGAGGAAAAGACCCCGCTGTAACCCATACAAACTGGCTTCCTGGAAAGGAGGACTGGCTTGGAAGCACATGGAATAGGGAACTGGCCCTTAAATGAACTGNTGCCTTGTCGTTGTTCAGAGAAAAGCACGTATCACTGGGCTGGACGTGGCAGACATCTTACCCTTGGAAGTGGTGAGTGGAGAGAGTGGAAGTTGGAGCCTCGGAGATCAGCTGAGGAAAGATTTTGCCTGTAATCCACTGTTTGCAGAAATGGAGGAAAAGACCCNCGTGTGAATAAGATATCTGACACTTCTCCCCATATTGAGCTAGTCTTTGTTTTTTGCTTGCAACTTCTTTAAGTTGTTTTGAACCCTCTTTGTTTTTGTTTTGGCCCATTAGCACATTAACTAAATTAATTTCTTAATCTCGTTTCAGACCTGATCAATCAATGACATCAACGGCAAGCCAGCCAGGAGTTAAGATAAACTTGTGACAACCCTCCTCATCTGGGAACAAGCAACGGTGGATATGAAGCTTTTCAGCCTTGAATGTCTATAGACAAATTTGGCACCAAATTCCACCCACCACAGGTAGATGCTTGCAGAAACCATGTTCCAGCCTTTGTAAGCTGTGGCACACATGGCTCTTGGCCTTTTCTACCATTCCAAAAAGCAAAGGAAAGGTAAGTAAGCCACAGTAAGCAAATCTCATGTCAAGGGTCATGATAAACCAACCCCCTTTCCTACCACCCACCAGTATCCATCTCTTTTGCTCCATAGACAACTAGGTTCAGCAGGAGATACACAAGCAACTGGGTTATCAGAGCACATTACTAGCCCCATTGCTAGGATTTTGTAGAATTGTAGAATCATTAAGTTTAGAAAAGACCTTCAACATCATCAAATCCAAACATCCACCTTACAACCTCTGACCACTACACCATATACCAAAGCACTATGTCTGCTCATGTTTTAAACACTTCCAGGGACAGTGCCTCCACCATCTCCCTGGGTAGCCCATTCCAATGCCTCACCACACTTTCTGTGAAGAGGTTTTTCCCAATATCTGATCTGCACCTGCCCTGGTGCAACTTGACCCCATTTCCTCTTGTCCTAGGGCTAGTCACTAACACAAAGAGGCTAGCATCCACTTCAATACAACTTCCCTTCAGGTGGAAAGCAATGAAGTCTCCCCTCAGCCTCCTCTTCTCCAGGCTCAGCTGCCTCAGCCTCTCCTCAAAAGACCTGTACTCCAGACCCCTGATCAGCCTCGTTGCCCTTCTCTGCATGCTCTCTTTCTTCCTTCCCTTTGTACAAGTGCACAAGCAAATGCAAGTCCAAACAGCAACAAGGAAAAAAACCCTGTATTTCCTCTTACAGTGATTAATGCACTCTATTATATGACACGCTCCTCAAAATACAGCTTTTTAGTGTAAGTATCAGTGTCTCACAGTACTGATGA
>VZRI01011939.1:0-11238 GCA_013397515.1 Upupa epops
TCCTTGTAGAGTTTATTTTGTGTTACAGAGTATTCAGGAGCTCCTTGCTCAGCCCGGCGGGCCTTCTAACATTCTTCCCTGCTTTCCTCCTTGTTGGTATACATTGCCTCTTGGCACAGAAGAGGTGATCTTTGAATACTAACCAGTTGTCCTGGACCCGTCTTTCCTCAAGGGCTTCATCCCATGATATTTGGGTCAGCAGACCCCTGAAGTGATCAAAGTCTGCACTCCTAAAATCCAGGGTCATAAGCTTAGAAGACTTCCTCCAGTGGACATCACATGCAAAAATATAGGAAAAGTTACTCACTGAGGTTTTTTATCAGCCTACTGTATTTAAGCAATTGAAGCAAAAATAATTTGAGGCTTTGTGTACTTACTCAGCACTATGTCTGTTCTCTTCTTTTGAACAGAACTGGTTGAAGAGTTCTGTCACACACAGACAAGCTGTCTTCGGCTGTTCCAGTTTGCTGCATGCAGCCTTCACTGCTATGTTTTGTGATACGAAGGTTTGTCTCTGATGTGCAAACACAATAGTTTTGTGAAAATCAGAGGCAGCTGCATCTGGGACAGTGCATAAAAAGCAAAAGACATTCACTGTGGGCTTGCCAAATTCAGACACAGGCTTACTGTCATTAATTTCAAATAATGTGCTACCAGAGAAAGGTTAAGGTTCCTGCATGGAGAGGTCTTCCATTCAGAACTGTGCTGTCAAGATTACTTCAAGACAAAGTATCGTTGATCAATAACTAATGTAATTTCTACACAGAGTCTCAAATTAAACATGAATACCTTGTATTTCAACAAAAGACACCATGCCAGGGAACTTTAGTACTAAGGATACTTATCTACTGTTTTCCTATGTTAATTGCTGTAATACACATGTAACATGGAAATAAAAATAGTGTGATGCAAACTTCCGAGTGAAGTAGTGACATTTATTTCACAGGCACTTTAGCAAGCGAGAATATAGATGGTTAACCGTTCATCCCCCCTCAAGATGGGGACAGTGCTAAGCAGAGCTCTGCTATTCCACAGATAGTATCACCAGGTTGTCCACCACTACTTTTCTGAATCTATGTTCACAGCTGCCACCTTTTGACAAATGTTGAGTCATCCTGGAGTTAACAATAATAATAATAATAAAAAGAAATCTCCTAATAAAGTCAGACTTTCTTGGTAATTAAATAACTCAGGGCAAGCAGTGACATTTTCATCAGTAACACTGTCCAAGTTCCTCTCACATGTCTGAAGCCCTTATGTTCCCGAGAGGTGGTGAGAGGTCAGGCATGCTGAGCTGAGCACCTGAAAACTGTTATTTAGTAGAATGGTAACATTGTCAGGATGGCAGACTCAGTCCTGTGACATCTTAGTGACAGCACTGGTTAGAACTTAGCAGAAACAAGGACAAAACACGACAGCCTTGCTTTTTTTTTTTATATAACACATAATCTGTCTCAACAGAAGAGCTTTAGCTAGGGAAGGACCAGAGACCTCAAAAGACAAGCTAGCTTTCCCACAAAGAAAGTGACTTTGCAAATGAGAGGAAACACCACTGAAAGGCTGCAAACATCAAGTGTGTTGCCAGGAACATAGGCCTTAAGAAAAACTACATTCAAATGCAGCCAGAAGAAATAACACAGAAATCCTATTTGCCATATCTAAAATCACTGGGGGTTTCTGCATTGGTTGTTTTTTGTTGGCATTGTGGGTTCTTCTGTTTTGGATTTGGTTTGTTTACTTTGTTGGGAGGTTGGTTTTGGTTTGCTTGTTTCTCTTTAAGCTTACATTGCTCTAAGCACCAGTATTTCCTTCTGAAGAGGTGACAGTAGAACACACACTTTGGGTTTAGTGATGCAGTTCACCATTCAGGGAATCTTTAGTTGGGGTTTATTGTCCTTTAAAAATGTTAAAGCCTAATAACTTAATCAGTTATCACAAAGCAAACCAAAAGGGTTATTGTCTAGTCCATACTTCACATTATCCAAAACTTACAAATGAAACAAATGAGACCTTGTAACAACACAGTATTTTTTCTTCACACATTTGTATTCACACTGTACTGCTTTCAAACTTCTCTCTAAAAAAACCCACTTCTGCTCCCCCAGGAACAACTGACAAAGTGTTTGAGACCATTCTCCATCCACCTAACCTATATTGTATCTAAACTCTTCTTGCCCTGAATCACACAGGATTGCCAAACCTTGTCATATGGGGCACAGATATTGCCTACTAAGAAAGAACTGAGGAGCAGAACTCTAAACTAATAAATCCTGTCTCACCATCTAAGGAAACCATAGGGATTTGTACTTTGTTAAGGGGTCTCTGTTCATCACAATTAGACTTCTGAACACATACATCTCACCTTTCCAGAAAAAAAAACAATTGGTGTATAATAAAACTAACACAGACTCTGAACTCTACTATATCTAGAGTAACTTCTTGTCCTTAATATCAGTCATTCTCAAGATTCAGTGTTCTGCCTTAGGAATCCAATAGCTGCAACATAGCCCAGCTGGGTGACCTCAGATCAGACTGAAAAGCTGTGAGCAGCTGTGCTGCATTTGTGTTTGGCCAGGCTTTGGTAGCAGGGAGGGGGGCTACTAGAGTTTCTCCTGTAAGAAGCTTTACAAAACCTTTCTCCATCTCCACATCAGACCCATTTCTGCTCAGTGTTTAAACTATCATTGCCTCTGTGATAAACATAGTTAACAGCAGAAAAACTGCTGGAAAACTTACACTTGATTTGGGAGTTCCCCTTTTTTTTTTTTGGGGTGGGAGGAGGGGAGAGGAGTAGGAATAGAATTGCAATCACTGGGGGAAGCCATACTGGAGTTACTGTTCCACTTTAACTCCTGGTGAGAGGACAGCCTGACCCTTTGGAGTCTTCAGAGATTATCGGTAGAAGCATATTCAGAGAAGAGCAACGAGGCTTGTGAAAGGTCTGGAACACTAGTCCTATGAGGATCTGGCGTTTTTTAGAGTCAAGAAAAGAAGACTTACCCTCAGTCTCCCCTCAAGCTTATCACTGTCTACAACTACCTGAAAGGAGGCTGGAGTGAGGAGGGAGACATTATTATCCCTGGTGGAAAGGATGAATAGAGGAGCTAAATGAAATGGCTGCAAGTTGTGCCAGAGGATCATTAGCCTGGATATTATTAATAATTTTTTCAGAAAAAAGAGAGAAAGGTTTGTAAAGCATTAGAAGAATATATGCCTGGGTACCTTGCAAGGAGAGAATGTCATAGTTTTTGTTTTAAATCAAGCAGGTTATTGGTATAACTGGAAAAGAGACAAGCAGGGTGTATTTCACAACTGGATTTCATACTATAACACTCACAGGTGAGCACATCTGTACTGAGACAATGTTTTCATACTAAGAGAAATTAGCAACTGCAAATACATTATCAGTGTGAGGAAACAATGACACCCTATTTTCAACACAGATGCCCAACAAAAATTATCACAGTATACACTGCAATACCTGGTTTAAAGTGTGGACACTTACCACACTAATTTCAGAGTTCAAGTGTTGATGACTTGCAGATTCTAATATTCTGGACCTCTGATTCACCCCACTAATAAACTGGATTTTTCTTCTTAATCTTCATAACTAAACAAGTGAATCCCTATCAAGCTTATAGTTGCACCACACACCAGGATTAACAATGAAGAATTTAGGCAGGTGAAGAAAAAACTTCTGGTGATACAAGAGTGCATATGCGCAATCCCTCTGTAGCAGCTCCATCCTGCAGTTTCCTTTGCTTTGCTTTCACAGTTGTAAGGCAAATTATAAAAATCCACCAAGATCCTCCTCAGTAACTGAAGTTTACCTTAGAACTGAAGTGTGATCCTCTCCATCGCCCTTGGAGATGCTCATTCAGCCATGGCATTGCAGCTCAGATAGCACAGGTTCCTGAGAGGAAGTTGCCAGCAATCAGCTGAAAGAGACATCTTGGCAGGAAGCAAGCAATCAACAAGGGAAAGAGGTGGCTAGTCTCATTAGGCTCTACACCAAATGCAAAAAGGAATCTTGTTAATCCCAACCAGAATGGGAATTACAGGACAAATGGGCCACTTGCAGCATCATAGAGGACCTGGAATTGAGAACATTAATAATGATGCAATCATGTGCAATCACCTCTAGCAACAGGAAAAGCTCCTCCTGTCAGTGAGGAGCTAGGGCTGGCCATAGAACCTAAATTAGGTTAATGAACCAGTGACACTCCTCCTTACCTCTGTTCTTCCTATTCCATTTCCATGTAGACATACTCCTGCATCAAACACCCCTAACACAAACAGACACACTTGGTTTACCTGGTACAAATATTCATGTGTAGTAAATGCGCCATCCATTGCTGGCATTTAGTCAGTCTTATGTCCAGTTATTTGGGGGTGAAACAGTAATAGGATATATATAGTACAAACGCATATAGTACAACCATGATGTGTGAGCACTTAAGAAACATGAACTATTAACTTGGGGTGCTGCGCTTACAGTGTTATGTTGAAGTACTTTATAGTTTAAAGCATTTCATTAGCTATCAGCATTTAAATACAATTTACAGATAGCAAGAGGACAAATGCCAACTAAATGGACCCATCAATCACATGCGAACCACAACATTATGACAATACAAGCCAGAAGGCAAAGTAATGGGGCAGCAAAATCTACTCCGTGCTCATCCCCTGGGGCTACTTAGAAGCTTTGCAGACAGGAGCAAGAGCATGATTGGCTTTTTATCTTTATGTTGCCTTACTCAGAATAGCTGGTTGGTGCTATTCCAATAGAGCCCTTGATCTCCTTCATCATCCACATGTTGACTCATGCATCCATGCATCACATTAAGAGTTCCACTACACTCATTTTTAAAGTGAATCCTTTACAGTGAAAAGTATTTTAATTGTATAAAGACTCTGCAAAAGCAGTAATTTTCAAATATCCTATTCTTAGAATCCACAGAGTATGGAGCTGTTTGTTTCTTCCAGCTGTTTCACTTGGCTACAGTTGACAAATCCAGCTATAAATTCCCACAGATTTTTAGAAAAGAAATGAGCTAATAATGAATGTATAGTTAACCAAGTCTTGGGGAATTTTTGAAGATGGGAAAAGCAGAATTACTATGATGTTTTATTAATTTAAATTAGGAAGTTTTTCAGAGACAATCACCAGAGAAAAGTGCTTCCATCTAGCAACTTAAAACATGAAGTCTCGAGAACAATACACTAGAATCAGTGAGAAGAAAAACGTTGTGTGTTATTAAGCTAAAAGGCTAATCAATACTGTAAAATCGTTTCTTTCCTCTGATAGCCTTGGATAGCTATTACCCTCTTTCACAGCCTATAAAAATAGACTCCCTCCTACCCCACACTCTAAGAAAAAATAAGTATTGAACTTGTGGTGCTTTTTGCAGTGTTTGTAAGACAAAGAAATTACTCACATCAAGACCAGCAGAAAAAAATAACTGTCCACAGTGGAAATGAAGGCAGGTCTGAGATTAAATGGAGCTACTGGTATGTTGGCCACTGTGCATGGGTGCAAGTCCCAGGTGCTCTTAGGTACCCTGACATCTAGTTGGTATGAAAGGAAAGCAAGTGTTTAAGAAAAACAACCCCCCTCGTAATGTTTAACAAAAAGTTAGAAAGATAATGATTTTTTTCTTAGAATCTTTTCAAAGATGGTCTTTATCTCAGGAACAATTCTCATTTATATAAGCCCTAAAACATATACAGGTTGAGAAAATATCAATCTTGTAGTTGACTGTCTGTATATAAAGGCATTAGTGCTGGAAATCATGTTAGAAATGAGGGCAGGAGGAAAAAGAGCAGGTTAATGTTTGAAAATAAAAGCTAATTGTATCTTTTATGCCTGTGGAAGTAAATGTGCACCTTCAGCAGGATGATTTGTAATTGAACTGTACAAAACATCAAAGCTTTACTACACAGATGGAAGCAGCAGCCGCAGTTTGTAATGTTATAGTTTTATGCCTGAATTGTCTTCTCCGAAGAAGTTCACAATTAAGAATATCTTTGTATACAGTGCTATGTTGGTGACTGTATTCCTATCAGTGTTTTTTCACTCAACAGTAAAAAAATAGTGTAAAGTGGCAGAAATAGAGAGGTGCCTCAACAAGTTTTTGATTTAACAACTTTACAAGCAGAAAATGCCTGAAGTTAACACAGGCAGTGAAAAAGGGATCTGAATCTGTATCTCTGTAATGAGGAGACATAGAAATAAGCAGAGTGTGCAGTTGAGAGGATCTCTATTTTTGCAAAGAAAGAAAAAAGGAAGAAAAAAATCCACTGGCACAATACAACATTATCACAGCTGAAAAAAAGAGCACAGCTAACAAATGCTGTCAATTGGTATCATGCTGGAAAGTGCAAGAATTTGTCTCTAAAATCCTAAGCCTAAACAAGCCTGAACATACTTCAGATAAAAGCGTTCTTTTAGTGCCAGTAACTTATATTAAAAGTCAGTTTTACTAAACCACTCCCAACCTGCACATGAGTACCATGAAAACATATGATAAACTGTTCTTGTCACAATATTTAATACCTCCTGTAAAACAACCACAACAATTTCAGATTGTGTATTGAGGGGAAATTAAAAAAGGAGAACGGGATACATTTCGCAATGGCATTTCAGTCATGATACAGGAACCAATGCATCTGAAGAGTCTGTTAACATTATTCTACTTTAAATCTTTAATGGCATGTATAAATTTTTCATACAAGTCCCATTTATCAGAAAAATTTAGAGATGGTTTTACAAGGAGGGAAGAGGATGAAAAATATGGTTTCATGCTACAGAGTGAATAAAAACCAGAAAACTTACATTTTTCTTTTAATTCACAGACTTCAGTGGTAATTCAAATTTTGTGTTTTCCCAGTATGTTTTTCAGATATAAATACATTTATATCTTTCATTTAATATAGAATTTTAGTTTTATGAGTCTAAAACACATTTAAAACTTACCCTTAAAATAAAAGTTTAGTTTTCAGTTTGAGGTGATGTCATTAAATTTTAGTTTGTATAGATCCTTAGGAAAAAATTTACCTTGACACTACTAAATATCCTCTGTAAAGCTTCTGAATTGCATATTTTAAAATAGCTTGGATCCTAGATGGTAATTAGCAGTCATTAGAAAAAACACCTGCTGAAATTTCATATCATTTGGGATGTGATTTCCCTTCGAAATCTGTATACAATTTAAGATACAGCAAAGATTCTTATTGTGCCATCATGGAAAACACTGATGTTGCTTTTCTAGTTCTCTTTGCATCAGCTCTTAAAAAGTACAATGAGTTTGTACCTGGTGTAAATATTTAGCTACAAGAATCCTGGAATTAAAATAAAAGGAAGTATTTCAGGAGTGTTTTTGCAATGCTCAACTGAAAATAATTTTAGGACTTAAGTCAGCAATCTGTATCATCACCTAATTATGTTTCAATCATAAATACCTTAGATGCTTCTTTCTTTCAGCAGAAAATCACACAGGCAAACACATATAGAACAGAAGGTGTGCAAAAACACACGTTTGCTATGCTAGTTGTCAAGACTAGAGTTACATACTGCTGTTATCTTAATATGAGCCCAGGATGTGGAAAGATCAGCATAAACTTAACATTAGAGTAGGTAAGTGTCATATAAAACAAGACTGTTACCTCTGGTTTTCTTCCAAACTAGTATTTCTGCTTACAAACAGGAAGCCTAACACTGCATAATAAGAAAAATTACTATTTTTTAAAAATTTAAGTTTTAAAAGTCAGCCATCAAAAGGTTGACCTTATTTTTAAACCCCTTAGATTACTTAGGTAACAAATTAATTAGATAATTGGAAGTAATTGTTTTTTTTTCTGTTGATGTACTATGTGCTTTATTGGCCTGAAGAGGAAACACGTTTTACCTTATTTGACCTCCAGCCTCTAAGAGATGCATGTTCTCTTCAAAAGCTCTTGCTACTTGCAGGTGACAGTAGGTACACCATGGCTTTTAACATTTATTTACTTAATGCTTGAGTCTGATAACAGCAGAAACTGGTTTAAAAAAAAATCAATAGATAAAGCAGTAAATTTGTGACAAAAATGGGTATCTTTCCCAAAAGGAGGACTGTGCTGCCCCAGAAGCCATTCCATTTCCCTTCATGTGTCTGGATTCTTTGACCTGATTATTGATTTCTATAGGTCCAGTCTTGTTCAGCGTATTCATCAATTATATGGATGAGGGGACAGAGTGTATCCTTAGTGAATTTGCTGATGATACAAAGCTGGGAGGAGGGACTAACACACCAAAAGTCTGAACTGCCACTCAGTGTGACCTGGACAGGCTGGAAAGGTTTTTTCTTACTTCCCTCCCCTAGTTTGAACTTTCTTCTGTTTACAGTACACATTCTGCTTCAAAATACAAATTTGAAGCAGGTGTTACAGATTCATGCTGACAGTTTCAGCTTCCTTCTTTTCATCTGACATCAAAATCCTACAGCTGCCTTTTGCCTCCAATACAAGGCCATTCTGATACAATTTCCTTAGGACTATGCGTTATCGTTAATCCAGGGCAAATTTTGTAATGTCCTGTATAAATAGCAGGCAGAAAAAATACAACCTGATTGATAGGTACAAAACAGTTTTAGATTATTACTTAATACAAGGATCTTCCACTTTAATATAACTCAAAACATAAACCAAACCATAGAACCAGATTCCAGCAACTGCAGATGCAAGCCAAGTCTACGCTCTGAGCCACAACGAATTAATGCACTGATAAAGAAAGCTGTGAGTTAAGAATTCTTTATATAAATAACTTTTGATCCTGCTTGTTTTCTTTGGGCCATTTTTATATTCCAAATGTTTTTTTCTATCATGCATTATTTTCCAGTGTGCAGTCCATATTTCCAATTCTTTTCAGTTCTGTTACATAAAAGTTCCAGAAAACCATGTAATTCAGTGAGACTAAACAGTGAACATCCTGAATCATCACATTATGGCTGTGGCTTACAGGGGAAAAGTGACTGCTTTTGTACTGCAAAGGTCTAAGGGGCACAGCTGTCTCCCAAGTGTTGAAATCCAGTCATAGACAGGGACTGCTCTCTCTTTGCCAGACAGGTCTTGCAGACAGTGTGGTAGGTTAGGGATTTGTTCTTCCCTAGAGAGCTTTTTCCTTTGTTTGTGTGTGTTCTCTCCATGATAGCAAATCACATGCAAAGTTTAAAATAAAACTAGGAAATGTTATTAAAGTGCTAAGCTACAGTGCTAAACGATGCAAACTCCCTCAGCCTGTCCTTGCAGCAGAGGTGCTTCAGCCCCATGATCATTTCTGTGGCCTTTTCTGGACCCACTCCATCAGCTCTGTGTCCTTCCTGTACTGAGGGGTGCTGGATTCAGGACTCCAGGTGAGGTTTTATTAACGCAGAGCAGAGGGGAAGAATCACCTCTTTCAGTTTTGCAACACTATTTATAGGGTCTGGGGTCATTTACTTTTGTCGGGTACATTTCCATGACAGCCTTTTTGAGCACTGTCATGTTTAGCTTTGCACATATCCAGAACTTGCTGGATCTTGAGGTGCTAACATCCTCCCTTAGGACCATGAAGACCAATGTATCAAGATAAACCAATACTGAAGATGGTAAGAAAGGAGTATAATCCAGTTGTGCTGGGGGAGATTCTCTATGCTCTGGTCCGCTGCTGGAGGTAATAGTCACCAGAAAAGAGAGGAAGCAGGAGCCAGAAGCAATCAGTGGATATCACAGTGCTCTAGTATGCTACCTTTTGCAATTTTGACATTGCACTGTATTGTTGTGTGGCCCATGGAAGGGAATCACACCTGGTATCAGGCAGTCCATGGGTGAGGAGGAATCATACCCAAACTATATAAATATCAGTATAGCACATTTCCTAACATGCACAATAGGTGTTCTCTTTTTTCTGCTTGCTATGCCAATTAATCCATGTCAGAGAATATTGGTTTTCCTTCTTTTGCACAGAATTATCTTATCATATGAACCTATTTGAAACTAGATTTGAAAGGGGGTGGGTTCAGTGTTGGTGGGTGCATACCAGTGGGACAGAGCTCTGGTCTTAATGAAAAGCAGGGGGCCTCTTGCTGTCCTAGACTGAAATCAGAGCTCTCAGATAGCTCCCTAAAGTGCCTGTACACCAATGCACGCAGCATGAGTAATAAGCAGGAGGAGTTAGAAATCTGTGTACAGACAGGTGAATATGATCTGGTAGCAATTATAGAGACCTGGAAGGAAAGTTTGCATGACTGGAATGTGGTCATGGATGGCTATGTCCTTTTCAGGAGGGAGAGAGCAGCAAGGCGAGGTGGTGGATTTGCTCTTTATGTGAGAGAGCAACTTGGATGTCTGGAGTTCTGTCCAGGGGCGGATGAAGAGAGAGATGAGACTTTGTGGGTGCAGATCAGGGTGCAGGCTTGCATGGGTGACACTGTTGTGGGTGTCTATTACAGCCATCAGAACAGAATGAGGAAGTTGATGAGATGATCTACAGGCAGCTTACAACAGCGTCACAGCTACAGGCCCTGGTTTTCATGGGGGATTTTAACTACCCTCATATTTGCTGGAAGACCTACTCAGCCAGCCATCCACAGTCCAGGAGGTTCCTCCAGTGCATTGGTGACAATTTCCTCATGCAAATAGTGGAGGATCCCACTAGGAGAAGAGTGCTGCTGGATCTTGTATTCACCAAAAAGGAGGGTCTGGTTGAAGCAGTGAAGGTTGAGGGCAGCCTTGATTGCAGTGACCATGAGATGGTGGAATTCAGGGTCTTGTGTGGTAGGAACAGAAATCCTAGCAGAATCACAACCCTGGACTTCAGGAGGCCAACTTTGTCCGTTTCAAGCAATTGGTCGGGGAAATCCCATGGGACAGGGTACTGGCAGGTCATGGGGCCCAAGACAGCTGGTCATCAACCAAAGACCACTACTTAGAAGCACAACACAAGTGCATCCTGACAGGAAAGAACTCAAGGAAGGGAGCCTAAAGACCTGTGTGGTTAAATGGGGAGCTACTGCACAAACTAAAGAGGAAGAAGAGGATGGCCACTTGGGGTGATTATAAGGCTCTGGTGAGAGAATGTAGTGATGCAACTAGGAAATCCAAGGCCTCCTTAGACTTAAACCTTGCAAGAGAGGTCAAGGGTAACATAAAGGGCTTCTTCAAATACATTGCAGGTAAAACTAAACCTAGAGGCAATGTGGGACCCCTGCTGGGTGCCCTGAA
>VZRI01011945.1:274-21191 GCA_013397515.1 Upupa epops
ACGCAAATCAGTGCTGCCACAGACCTTAGGGGAACACGATGTGCTTTTGACTCGAGACAAGTCCACTGAGCCAAAGACACGGTGGAGACCTGCAGGCCACAGCCCTGTGAGCCGGTGGGCACAGGAGGGGACCACAAAGGAGAGCAAGAAGAAAGGGGCTGTTTTTTCAATGCAGACCTGTTTATGAAGTGAGAAATGGTTTCGGGGCAGCTGCTGCAAATTCTTTCACTAGCTTATATTTCCATTTGCTTCCTTTTTAAAGAATTTGTTTTATGAGCGCAGCGTTTGTCAGGTCATTAGCTTCTGAGGGCATCTGGTACCAATTGTAGCCCTCTCCTCTCCCCTCCCCTCCTGCAGTCACCTTCTCCGGGTGGTTGCTTTGCTCCCTGTCTGTGCCCCCGGTGCACAGACACACACTCCTGTCCCTGGCTCCACCTCCCTGAGATGGAGTCGCTCTCCTCAATCTCCTCATTGCATAGCTGTGTAGAGCCTGAACTTCTCCTCTTCTCAGACCCTCTCCATCCCCTTCCTTACCAGCCATGGGTACATGGGGAGATGCTGCTGGTGCATGGCATCTACCCACCAGCAGTGCTTGGTGCTACATCAGTACCCCACTGCAAGAAAGTCCTCAGCCCCAGGTGCCTCAGGGCACAAGGAAGTTACCCAGTCACATCCATACTGGAAGGTAGGGTGAGAGGATGTGACCACAGGGCAGCTGGATGACCACAGCAGAACCCCAAGACACCAAACTTCATCTGCTCCTGATGTTGAGTTGTGCTGGTTTGAAGAGGGGTGGTGGCACCCTCCTGCCACCTCCAGCCTGGCTGAAGCAGCTCATCAGCACCAGCACCCATCAGCAGCTGATGCTGGTGGGGTGAGAACACATTGTCTGGGGCAGTGGGGGCAGCACTGCCATTCATTAAGACATCATGAAGCCCCACTCCTTTGCGGCGTTCCTGGACACACTTCAGTTTCCCACCAGTTCACAAACATAACCAGTGCTACTGGTATGAAGCAGTGGAGAGATCAGCAAGTCTCTTACTGCGTTATTACAGACACAAGAAGTCCTGTAGAGTAGTTACACAGAAAGGATTGATCTTTCAGCATCAAGATCTTTCTTCTTAAGCACCCCACAGGAACACACTCTTCTACTTGGGAAACCATCTGAGACCTAAGGGCTCCAGTTCTGAGGTGCTGTTCCCAACCCTCACGTAGCTTTGAAGTCTGGTGCTGCTCTTTGGGACCTGAAATGGGGCTGTGGCCTCTGAAAGCTCCCATTGTCTCAAATACATCAGCGAGCTTAGCAAAGCATGAGTCCCCTCTGGTGAGGTATCACCAAGGGCATCTAAGCCAGGACAGCCTTGACCCTGGCGGTGCGTACAAGTGCCGGCCCCACGCTGATCCACAGGCTTTACCAGGGTAAGGTGATGGAATAAATCACCGCTCCCAGCTGCTGGAACAGCACAGCGAAGGCTGGATGAGGAAACAGTGCAGCCAGCCCAGTTCTGATCTCAGCATGAAGGAGGCTCTTTCTCCTTTTGATGATAAATGAAATTCCTGTATTGTAGCTGCAAACTCCCGACTCCCTCCCATTTCGGATTCAGGTCTCATAAGAAGCGGGACAAGCCAGTTTGTACTATTTTTTTTTACCATGTGAAGCATCCAAGAAAATGTTCCATTTTTATCCCAGCACCTTTTGAAGCTCAAACTAATGATTTGTCAGCATCGTTTTTACAAAACACTACGTTTTTTTTCTCCTAACTTATCCCCCATCAGCACCAGCCTGCATGATTTTGTGAGCTCACCATAACTCACACATCAAAGCCAAAGTGTCAGGTCTGGCAATTTGTGAAGTTCAGCCCAGCTACGGCCTTGGAACGATAAGAACTTTGTTCTGAAATGGGACCAATTCTGTAAACTAGAGCTAAGCTTTTCTTTCAGGATCACAGAACCATTCAGGTTGGAAAAGACCCTTTGGATCATCAAGTCCAACCATTAACCCTACTCTACAAGTTGACCCCTAAACTCTATCTCCTAACACCACAGCTAAGTGACTCTTGAATACATCCAGGGATGGGACTCAACCACCTCCCTGGGCAGCCTATTCCAGTGCTCAACCACTCTTTCTGTGAAGAGCTTTTCCCTGATGTCCAGTCTAAACCTCTCCTGTTGCAGCTTGAAGCCATGCCCTCTCGTTCTGCCACTAATTACTTGTAGAAGACACCAGCACCAATGTCTCCACAATGTCCTTTCAGGTAGTTGTAGAGAGTGATGAGTTCCCCCTTAGCCACCTCTTCCTCAAGCTACACAGTCGCAGCTGCTCCAGTCTCTCCTCATAAGATCTATTCTCCAGACCCTTCCCCAGCTCCATTGCCCTCCTCTGCATCCATCACTGTTCTATAATAGAAGCAGGACGCCACTGCCAGCGAAGGACAATTTAAGCTGGTGGAGGCACCACCAGTAGGAAGCATCGCCCTGTTGTGATAAAACCCAAATGCTGAAAAGCTGGAATTTCACATTTTACAGCAATTCTTTCAATGAATCCTGAAAATACTGATGGATCTGCCCAAGCCAAGCTGAGCCCAGGCAAACAAGCAGTGCAGCTGCATGAAGTGGGACAGATCATCCATAAATTGATGTAGGACCTACCCAAGCTTTCAGCCTCATGACTGCTGCTAAAACAGCCCTCATCATCGCAGGAAAATTCTTACAAGAAGTTCTCCCTATGCTGCACATTTCTGGGGAGAGGACGTACTAGGAGGTGTTGATGGAAAGGTAAAGCCTGTAGTCAAACCTCCTGAAGTTAGAAGTTGTCGCTGCACGTAAGGTGGTGGAGTCTGGATTGCAGCGCCGAACATCAGTGAGATAAAAGGTGTTTACCCCAACGTGGGCCAGCGAGTGAGAATAGCTAGGAAATGAGAAAAGGTGTTTTGGAAATACTTGGGAATTTCTCCCTTCAGGCATGTTTCTCGTGAAGGGGAAAGGTCCCACTTTTCCAGGAAATCTGATGGCAACCATTCTTGTGGGAGCAGGCGACGTGTACAGACCCAACGGTGGTGATGCCTCTTGATTACGATCTCCATGAGGTTGTCATCTCAGGGAAAGGTGTTTGTGTCTGTACGTGACTCCTGAAGAAACTTGGCATAAAATAACACCCCTGTGAGTCATCCACTGTCATCTACCTCACCGACAGAGCGAAGGCACCACCGAGATGTCGGATGGGCTGTCGACCCCTCAGCAGCATAGAGATGAAGGAAGAAGAAGAAACAAGAGCAGATCAATCTTACTATAACTCCAGACAGTTCCTTGCCATGGATTTTGATGTTTGCTACACCAGAAGAGATTTATAGAAGCACAGAAGGTGAGGATGAAGGCAATGTCAAGTTTGGTCTAGTCAGCCTGAGGTGGGACAAACTGTACCTTCATCATTCCTGAAGGAGTTGGCCTGACTCCTTCTTGAAGACAGACGTCCTCGACGGCCCATTGAGGCCAGCGTGCAGGTAGAATTTATCTGCCAGCATTCCCCAAGGATGAACATCCAGCTGCCCAAACCACCTTTACCCAGATCCCATCCCCACAGCAACACACTGCCACCTTCTATCTCCTCCAAAGGGGTTCACAATTGATCCACAGCCACCACCATAAAAGACATGCAAATAGCTTAGGGTTTCAAAAGGGAGCCGGACTGCAAGATTTATGCTGAAAGATTTAAAGAGGAAAAAGTATTTATCATGACAGGGAGGATCTGATTGCTCTGCACAGACACAGACACAGAGAAAAGTCATCTGCTGGCAGGAGGCATCTAGACCTTTCTGACAAAGATGGAGCAGAAGCGATGACTTTCAGCTTGAAATCAGAGGCTACTTTCCAGAAGACAGGGGTATACGGTGTAAGAACAGCTCAGCAGGGGAGATGGTGGACTCATCACCTCCTCTGGCGTGAGATAAGAACCTTCTGAAGGATGAGCTTGTTCCAGCTTCTAAGGAAAACGCTAGTGCCTGGATATGACATTAAGGGATGCAGGGCGGGATGGGGGCAGGTTGGCTACAGAGGTCCAGTGAGGGCTCTGCAGGCAAACCTCATGGTCTCCCAGCACTTGTCCTCTTCTTCAGAGGAAATGGGAAAGATCAGTGGCTCTGTGTGATTCCCATGATGTCCATACCAGTGAGAGAACAAGGAAGCCCAAACCACAGCCCTGCACTAGCTGCTATGAAGAAAATTATCTCCAAGCTTAGCTTTTGAGAGGTGGTGTCCTCCAGACCATGGTGAAAGGATGTATGTGGAGCTGTACAGACACAACCTGCACCCAGAAGAGGCAAGGAACAGGCATCCAGGCATCATGTGCTGCTCTCACAGCAGAGGACTGCCACTGCCAATTGCAACAGAGCCTGAGCAGCTCCTGGCTGGGAGGACACAGCGGAGATGGAGGGACTTTTGACCTGAGCATCTCTCAGGGAGTTGGACTAGATGATCTCCACAGGTCACTTACAACCTTCACTGCTCTGTGATTCTGTGATAAGGAGTGACCTTGAGATGCCAAGGTAAGGGTCCATCCCTCCGTACATGGTCCCTACCCACAGGACACCCCAGGACAGAGGGAAAGAAAGGAAGCACCACACCATCTCTCCATTGAAAATACACAAACAACTCCATCCGCCTCCCGATCTTCTCTCCCTCACTCTTCCTTTCTGTTAAAGGAATCCCAGCCCGACCTCGCTTCATGCATCAACCCCACTTTGGAGGTGGGGAGCAGTGGAGGGCACTCGCATAGGAAATGGACCTGTGCTGCCAACTGCATTGTGTGGCACCTTCCCTGTGAACTCAGCAAGGCTTCTCCCAGCCTGTGCCAACAGAAACCAAACCACCTGAAACTAAAACACTGCAATAAACCTAACAAGGGAAACAGTCAGCGCTCCCCAAGCTCAGCAGACAGCACAGACTTCGTGATCCTTCAAGATGAAGGATGCTGCAGAAATACCAGTCCTACATATATTTATCACTTTGGCAAGGAGCATTTCTAGCTCGGCACCAGGAAACCTCGTTGCTTTGTTACGTCTGTCCCTTTCTGAGGTTATTTGGGGGAAGCTCTCTCAGGCACGTACTCTGAGTGTGTGTGCGGGGCTGGGTGCCTGCGAACGGGCGGTTCTTTACAGGAGTAACAGCTCTTCTGCGACCTTACACTGACTAATGACTCTAAACCTCTTCAGATTTTATATTCTTGGATTTTTATAGAGGTTTTTTTTTCCCCCTCAGACTCCGTGTGCCCTATATGAAATGTCCTTAAAAGTCAAAACGCTGCCATGTGGTTTTTTTGGAGATTAAATGGATTTTAAAACTCTAAATATTCAAGTCTTTTGCCCAGAAAAACAATGCTATAAAGAACATTTTCTACTCCCAAAACTCTGGGGACCTGGACTCCAAGCGTCTGCTAAAGGCACACACGTACCCTGCGCTGAGCCTACAGGAGCAGCAAGAGGAGAACACACGAGGAACCTGCTGGGTTCCATGCCCCTGCAAAGGGGACAACCAGCAGCTCTCTGTGCTTTGGTGGTTTGGGAACTGCCTTCTGCTTCAGCAAAAATGAGACTTTAAGAGGCAAAACAGCCTTTCCCCTCTCTACTTGTCCCTATTTGAGCTTGTCCCCATGCTCTGTGTGTCCCATCAGCCTGCTTCTCCTTGTAGTCACTTCGAAGGGAAAGGGGGAAGCTTTTGAACAAGAATTGTTTTGAAGGATGAGAAAATATGATTGAAAAACCACATCAGCTGGCTGGGGCCCTTCGAGCGTGTGTGTGCATCGCTGCACGGCAGCCGGGGACGAGGACGCTGATCCTGTAATGGATCATGGTTATACGTATATCGCCAGTGCTTCTGCTTCTGCCTAAATCACACGTCTGCTTAAAATACAAAGCTTAAAGGAACACCAGGATCCTCACAGCTTCCAGGACTCTGCATAAATCAGTTGTACCCTGATCCCATCAGCTTTTAGATAAACTCACGCACGCTCATTCATTACCGGGGATGTCCGTACAGGGCCATCAGCAGAAGAAAAATGACAGTAGCAGCAGCTCTGCATTGACCTCAGCCAAAGCCCTTCACTTCTAACACAAACACACACCCCCCCTCCACACCCCCAGCTCCAGCTAAGCTCAGACCCCTAAATCCCAGTGGTGTGGTTTGAGTAGCCAGAGCTCCAGATTGGTGCAGAGCATGGGACCGATGGGGACCAGCACATGGAGGAAGAGGAGATCATCCTCACCTCCTGCAGCATGGGGAGGACTGGAACAGCTATAGACAAGCTGAAGAAGCCAAGGTGTCAGCTTCAGCAGCAACCTCTAAGCAGGGGAGCTTGGTTTTCCCAGCACAGCAGTCACCCAGCCCAGTTGTGTGTGGATGCACAGGCCAGCCACAACATCTGTTTTCCTGCCTTCACCTCACAGTAAGATAAGCAAATCGAGACTCAGGACATTGGGTTTCCCAACAACACCTCAACAGCCCCCTGAGGACATTCACAAAACACTCAGTGAGCAGTTAAAAGCTGCAGAAGTAAATCACAGAGCCCCAGAGGAGGGAGGTGCTCCTACTCCAAGGTACCCATACCTGTAGTACTGGTGGCCGTGGCCCTCCTCATGGTGCAGGAGGCAGGTGGTGGGCTCAGAACTGGCCTCAGCTGAGGTCCTCAGGGCCACAGCTGCAATACCCACGAGTGGGGAGGAGAAGTTGAGCAACACTGAAACAGCCAGGAGGGCTGGATCCTCTTGGCCATGGGTCACGTTGATGATGAGGGGGTTGTGCTGGCACGACAGCTCGTACATCCCTGTGAGATGAGGCAAAGAGAGAAGCCACCAGCTCAGTTCCTGGGATGTTTTTGATGCTTTTGGTTTACCCCTTCTGCTGCCCCATCATCCCAACAGATCAGTTTGGGAAGGTGATGGTGCTGTGAGGTGGGGATAGGGGACAGCAGCAGTGATAAGAGGGTCCTGGTGTCTCAGCTGGGACAGCTCACACTGGTACCCCAGCCTGTTGCTCACCCAGAGAGCGGTTCACCCCATCTGCGCCGCTCAGCTGGACGGTGACCCTCGGCTTGCGCTGGGAGCTCGGGACAGAGCCATCAGAGGCCAAGAAGACCAGGACAGAGGTGGGCACAGCAGGTCTCTCAAAGCACACCTGGGTGGAAGGAGAAAGGGAGATCCTGAGAGCACGTACACCCTATACAGCCTCCGCAATCCCATATACGTCAGGGAGAGAGACAGAGGGAGCATAATTCCATCCTAATTCCCCTTATCCCTTTCACCAATCTTCTCCACACGCATTGCTTCCACCTTGCCATGAATCTGGCATCTTCCCAGCTTCCGCATGTACTGCTCTTAAAATTGAGCAACACCTGATTGAGACCCGGGTCACCCCTTTTCTGCCCTCCCTTCACCAGACTCTGACTCCCACGCCCCACGCGATGCTGCCTGGCAAGTGAGACTCTCCGAGAACCCAGGTGCCAGCCCCAACACCAAAATATTCCCATTAAGGAAAAATCCCAAAGAATCACCCCAGTCCTGCAAACTGTCTGCCAGTCAACATGTGGAAAGTCTTGTGGGAAGAAGTCCTGCCTGCTGGGAAAGCTGGCAGCTCCCCACTTGTCTAGAGCCCCGAAGGCTACGGGAGACAGCCGGGAAGCTCATGGCATCAGTCACAGCAGGGCAGATGTTCTATAGGAGTAAGATGATAGAAATGTTTTTCTCCCCCACCCTGGTACCCCCCACCCAGTGCCATGATGTGTTTTGACCAAGATCCACCCTACCGAGTGTTTTTGTTGAATGCTGGCGTGGACAGAGCCCAGACATTCAAGGCAAAGGTGTATTTTGGAGGAGGACAAGCCTCAGCTGGCTGGGCACAGCCTGAGGAGCGGAGGGGACAACCACCCGATGCGTGATGGCAGACCAACTGCCTCGGGGGGGTGGTTGTTCCACGTCAGGCACTGCTCACGCACAGGAGCAAACCTGGACGGCAGCCCAGGGCTCCCACCTTGCAGGGAGGTGCTCAGTCAACAGTCCATGGGCAAGTCCCCACCACTGCCCTGGCCCAGCTGCCGGAAGTGGACCAGGAGGCTCAAACCTTATTTGGTCTGTCTCCCTGTCTCCTTTAGTGAGGAAAGTGGGGGGAGAATGGAAAAGAAACAGGAAAGCAAGAAGAGAAGACAAAGAAGAGGTAGCAGTGCTCAGAGCCTGCTCCGAGGAGCCTCTGAGACAGAGCTGCAGTGTGTAAGCCCCAGGAGCAGTGAGGACTTTAATCCAACCACTAGGGATGAGCTGGATGGAGAAGGGTCTTCCCTGGACTACACAACTTAAAGTGGAGGTTTTAAGTCTTCCCCTTCCTACAAGGAATCAGCTAGGAGGTGAAAGACCCTGGCCTCAAGTTAGACCACTACTGATGTCCCAGTTCTTAATGTGTTGGCCACAGCAGGATCTCCTATGAATTCTTCACCCTCCCTCTCCCCCTTTTCCATTTCATTTCCTGCACGTTGAACATCCTAATCAGCTTATGAGTGATTTTGATTCCCCTCCTCACTGGATGTGTTGGAAACAGAGAATAAAGCATGGGCTGAGGTCTGCAAGTCACAGAATCACAGAACCATTCATGTTGGAAATGACCCTTTGGATTAGTGAGTCCAACCATTAACCCTCCTCTACAAGTTCACCCCTAAACTCTATCCCCTAACACCACATTTAAGTGACTCATCCAGGGATCGGGACTCAACCCCCTCCCTGCTCCAGTGTTTGACCACTTTCTGTCAAGAACTTTTTCCTGATGTCCAGTCTAAACCTCCCCTGTTGCAGCTTGAATCCCCTCCCTCTGTTTCTGCCGTTAATGACCTGTGAGAAGAGGCCAGCACCAACCTCTCCACAATGTCCTCTCAGGTAGTTGTGGAGAGTGATGAGGCCTCCCCTTAGCCTCCTCTTCCTCAAGCTAAATAGTCCCAGCTCCTTCAGTTGCTCCTCATAAGATCTGTTCTCCAGACCCTTCACCAGTTTCATTGCCCTCCTCTGCACCCACTCCAGCCCCTTGATGTCTCACTTGCACTGAGGTGCCCAAAACTGGCCACAGTACCCAAGATGTGGCCTTACTAGTGCTGAGTATAGGGGGACAATCACCTCCATCCTTCCACTGGTCATGATGATTCCCACCTTCAGAGAGACCCAAGGTGCATGGCTGATCCTGCATTGAGCGGGCACAGACACACCTTTCATCCCCACGCCACCTACAGCATCTCCCTTTCCTTTCTCTATCTCAGGAAGCAGTGCCTACCACCCCGTGAGGTCTATGGTGGGGAGGGATGCTCTAGCCCAGGTGACACAGGTGCAACAGCTTTAAAACACCCGTGGGAGCTGGTGGCTATCCCGTGCACGTGGATACACACAAGCACCAACAGCTCCGCTCCTTGCCTGGGCAGGCGTGTGTGCCAGGCTACTGTCAACAAGAAGCTGCCTTTCCTAAGCCAATATGGTACCAATCAGGCAAAGGCTAATAAAGAGGGGGCAGGGGCGGGGGGAAGAACAAGGAGGAAGAAAAAAGGGCATATTTATTGCTACTCCATAAATAATTTTATGGGCGGAAAATAATAGCACTCCTAGAGAGAGCACGGAGCAGCAGTAATGAAAGTCTTTAATATAAACATCCATAGAGGAAGAAAACTGACCACAAGCTCCAATAAAGCTGGAACACGCTCCAACCCCCGGTGGGAAGTGGAAGTGAGCTTTCATCTAGGTAGGGCAGAGGGGGAGAGCGCTGCTCTGCTGCTAGCGAAGGAAGGATAGAAGGAAGGAGGCACGGGTGTTGTGGCCAGGGAAGCTGGAAAGTAGGTTGCAAGCACACAGGCGAGGGATGGAAGGGGGGAAAACCAGTTAAAGGAGGTTCTCTGGGGGGACAGAAGCCCTCAGAGGCAATAGCTACAGTTAGTAGCTCAGGTTTGATGATTCACTGACTCGTCTGAGCACTTTGGGAAGAGGTCTTTTCTCGCCAGCCTCAAGCAAAGCAGGGCAAGGTGCCCCTCGATCTGCTGAGGGAGCAGCACGCCAGGGCTCAGCTTTCCAGTAACACCAGGCAACAGCCACAAAACCTCTAAACTGTGTCTGTGGTCAGAAAAACCAATGCTGTAAAAATCACACTAGCCCAACCCTCAGCTCTCCTCTGCCTGCTGTGACAGAGAGGTTTCATCCTTTAGGTGCCCTCCCAAAGGCAGCCCTGAACCCCACCTGAGCTGCAGGACCAGCATTTTGGGCACAGAAGTCATCTGTCATCAGGGTGGGTAAGAGGACCTGCGTGCCACGACCAATTGCTGTGACTCTGGGAGCTCCCCTGGACTGCACAGGACCCTCAGGGTGGATGAGTATATCTAGTCTGTATCACCAAAGCACTGGGCAAGGACAAGCCAATCCTGAGCGCACATCCTCACTTACCTTGAGCCAAACTCCCTCGCTGCCTGAGGCCATCCTCTCCTCATCTGGGCCTGAAGCATCCTCTTGGCCAGGGGTGCAGGGGAACCAAGCAGCCAGGGAAAGGTCCTTGGGCACACGGTGCAGGTGAGATTTACACTCCTAGAAAGGAGAGATGCAGTTCAACCCAGAAAGCAAGAGAAACAGCACAAAACCTCTCAGGAAAGACTCAGCAAAGCTCTGAGAAGGATCCCAAGTCGGGTCCTCACATGAAGAGAGTTAGGATGTGGGTTCCTAAGCAGGTGTGACATCCCACTGCCCATACATGTGTGCAAGAGGTATGGTCAGGAGACCCCTGAAGCAGGGGCTTCTCCAGACTTACAGCAGGGGCTTTGCCAAGTCTTCAGTCATGCCTTTACTCACCTTCACAACAGGCTCTCCAGTGACCAAGGAAGCAGGGCAGGACTTCATGTCCTGATGGGAAGCATAGGCTTTTGCTGCCCACAAATCCACATATCCATCAGGTGTGTAGGGACCACAGTCTAGGACACTGGTTGTCTTCTCAAACGGCTCACACACACCGTCTCCATCATGCACGTAGCACAGGCTTGGCTCCCCTGCAAGGACATAGAATCATAGAATCATTAGAGATTGGAAAAGACCTTGGAAGATCATCCAGTCCAATCCCCCTGCCACAGCAGGATCACCCAGACCAAGTTGCACAGGAACACAGCCAGGTGGTCTGAAATGTCTCCAGAGAAGAAGACTCCACAGCCCCCTCTGGGCAGCCTGTTCCAGTGCTCCGGTACAATCCCTGGGAAGAAGTTCCTGCTGATATGAAACCTCCTCTGTTCCAGTTTCCACCCATTGCCCCTTGTCCTATCACCAGATGCCCTTGAGAAGAGCCTGGCTCCATCCTCCTGACACCCACCCCTCACTTATTTATAGACATTAATGGGGCCTCCTCCAAGCTCAAGAGCCCCAGCTCCCATGACATGCATGTCCTGTCCCAAGCGTTCTGGCCACTTCACCCAGGGATTTCCCACCACAGGAGCCTGACAAGCTCTGTGGATCACTCCAGCTGCAGATCCATGATTTGCTGTCACGAAGCACATCACCCCCTGCTCTTAGGAGTTCAGTTTTGACTCCTGCCTCACAAGGGTGTCTCAATCCATATGGACTCACCAACACAGTTGAAGTCTTTTTCCTTTTTACACTTCCTGGAGCAGCCATCTCCATCCAGTAAGTCCCCATCATCACATTCCTCCTCCAGGCTCCTAAGAGGACAACAGGCAGATGTGTTACCACCACCCTTGTCTCAATACGCCTGTGCCTCTGCCCAGCCATGACTACAGGACCCCATATCTTGCAAACTTTTCCACAGAAGCTGTGAGAAGAGGGAAAACTACTTGTGGAGTGAGATAAGGAGAACACTGATTCATAGAGTCACAGAGTGGTTTGGGTTGAAGGGACCTTCAAGGGGCATCTGGTTCAACCCCTCCGCAGTGAGCAGGTTCATCAACCAGGGCAGGTTGCTCAGAAGCAGGGGACAAAAAGGAGAAGGGAGAAGGCACAACTGTATCTGAACTTTCAGGTAAGACCTAAGGCAAGAGCTATGGGAGAAAATGAAGCTATGTGGCAGAAGACAGGAGGTTCTGGGATGGGGCTGATGTTCCGGTGGAAGTTGGAGAGAAGTGAGTGAGCAGGTTAGCCCAGGAGGAAACAAGAACCAGCCTCCAGCTGACATGCACAGCATCTCATGAGGACAGAAAGCCCATGTAGTCTCCTTGAAAAGGTTCTCTCCCCGTGGTGCAGAAAACAGACCTGACGGGGAAAGCTGGGAGAAATGCCTTGATTTGTACTTATTCCTTCCAGCACAGAGTGACACATCACAGTCTCACAGTAATGATGAGGCTGGAAAAGACCTCAAAGATCATCCAGTCCAACCTAAACCCAACCAAGTAACCCTAAACATCTGACATCTAGCTCATGCCACTCAGCACTTCATCCAGCCTAACCTTGAACACCTCTAGAGACAGCGACCTGACCACCTCCGTGGGCAGCCTGTTCCAAAATCTGATCACTCTTTCAATGAAAAACCCTTTCCTAATGTCAAGTCTAAACCTCCCCCGATGGAGCTTAAGGCTGTGACCCCTTGTCCTGTCTCCAGGGTCCAGGGAGAAAAGACCAACCCCCGCCTGACTACAACCACCTTTTAGGTAGTTATAGACAGCGATAAGGTCACCCCTGAGCCTCCTCTTTTCCAGGCTAAACAGACCCAACTCCATCAGCCTCTCCACGTAGGGCTGACCTTCCAGGCCCTTCACCATTCTAGTTGCTCTTCTCTGGACTCATTCCAGCCCCTCGATATCCCAGACCACATGAGCAAACAAGCTCCAGCCATACATCTTGCCACCCACATCTGACAGCTTACAGCACCTCAGCTGAGTCTCTGAGCTTCTTGACTTACGTGGTCACCTTCCCATCCCCACAGTAGGGTGCTCCATGGACATGGACGAGCGGTGGGGATGCTTCTCCTGAGGTTGTCCCAGAGACTACCTGCACCTGGTAGCGGTACACCTGGCCAGGAGTGACGTCCCTGTGGGAACAGAGAGGATGTGGAGGAATAGCAGGAGGGGACAGGCTCTGCATCTGCATCAGATTTGCTCAGCACAGCTACACCAACCACATGGGTGCCCGTGTGGGTCCCACAGCTTGATGGATGTCTCCATACTCTGAACTGCCAGGGGCAAAGACTGTGGGAAGAGTGTTTCTGACTGGTCAAGCAGATGTGCTTGCTACTGATTCCTCAGACCCCCAGAGGGCTCTGAGCTGGGGGGAAGTGGCATTAACTCAACTATCATTTTACTGCTTGCGTTGACAGGGAAAAACCTTTCTGGGTTTAACAAGCTCCTTCTAGTTGGGTTGGCTCATGGGCAAGGGTGGTGGTGGGTCATGGCAGTGACCATGGCAATTCTTGGGGGGGATGGGAGAGGTGGAAAGAAACCAAAGCACCACACAGGGACTCAAAGGCAGGACGTGAGGAGGTCACCAAAGCCATCACTCACCTGTCGATGAACTGGCGGTGTGTCTGTGCCGGGGCAGCAGGGGATCCATTTGCAAATGGGGGATCACGGAGGACTTGGTACTGGATCAGCTTGCAGGGGGAGCAGAGGGAGCTGTGGGGCATGGAGGTCAGCAGGGCTGTGTCTATCTCCATCCTCTCATCAAAGGTGTAAATCTTGACTCCTGACACCTTTTTAGGGATGTTGAGCTTCACAGTAAAGGGGACATCGCAGAAGGTGTCTAGGGGGCCCAGGTGGATGGAGTCCCCCTGCTCCATCAGGACTTCAATGTCAGACAGTGCCTTGGGAGAGCCCACAGAGAGGTAGGTGGTCCAGAGGGTGAGGGAGTCGGGGTAGACAGGGTGAAGGAAGTGCAGCTCTAGGATGCAGCCATCTGGCTGCGGACAGGGCACCGTCATGTTCATGTGGTACAGGTGGAGCTCTGGACTCCAGGCCTGCAGGCTGGGCTCACAGGGCTGATCCACATCTGGAGGCCCTGTGCAGAAGGGATGAGGAGGAGGTTGGTTAGAGCCAAGGGACCGCTGACCAACCAGGGGGTCAATCCTCTCTGCAGTACCCCTTGGGTGCTTATGTACCTCTGTGCTACAGCTGCAACCTACCTACCCAGATTTGCATCCAGCACAGGCAACTGCTGGAGCTGATGGCATCTCTCCTAACACCCTGGAGAGCATCTCTTGCCCCTCAGCTTCTGGCTACGCACATGAGAATAAGGCTTAGCCCATCTGGTGTCTCCTAGCTAAAGCAGGGACAACGCTATCCACACCTCAGCTGTCATAGTGCCAAGCTGTAGAGAACTCCTGGACACAGCTGAGGGATGTGAAGCGCTCAGCAAGAGAAAGGCGGCACTGGGCTTTCCCTCTCAGGAAGCATCACTGGAACTCATCATTCTGCACCAGAAATAGTCTTTTCCTCATTAACCACTACAAGCAACTTTTAGAGGCCAGCACTGGCCCAAACCCTGCATCTATTTAATATTAGTAGTCCAAAGAAACCACAAACCCACCTCTTTTACACCAGACACTCTGGTGACAACTGCAGGTCTCACACACAGCAGAAAACACTCCCTAATTCCTGGAGCACAGACCACACTCCAGAGGTGTTATTATATCCAGGCTGCAAGTTCCCTGCACCCCCTGGCACATTTGCAGTGCAGCTCCATGGTTCAGACACAGATGCACAGAACTAACTTGGTCTGGGTGATCCTGCTGTGGCAGGGGGATTGGACTGGATGATCTTTCGAGGTCCCTTCCCATCTCTTATGATTCTATGATCCTCTGGCTCTCTGTGGTTCAACAGTGGTGTGCGCTCTACGTGCCATTCATGGGATGTGTTGCCTGGTCTCCTGAATCCTCTGCTTTACCCTTGGACAGGTTGAGGCAGCAGGAAAAGCCCTGCATCTTCCCTGGCAGTTGCATGACCCTGAAAGCCACCACTATGCCCACAAGGTGGGGTCTCTGAAGAGCTTCCCCAAAGAGGAGAGGAAAGATCTCGGTCTCCAAAAGAGGACAAAACTCCTTTCTCTTTTCTCAACAAGGTCTGGGCAACTCTCAGCCATGGGAAGAGAGGAAGTGTTTACCTTCTGCTTCTTCTGGGGTCCAGTAGCCAGAGGAATCACAGACCCGAGGGGAAGAGGCTTCGTGCACGTACTGATGGAAGGTGCCGTCCTCTGCACAGTAGTCGCAGAGCATGTCCTCCTCCCTGCAGACAAGACACAAAGGTATTGCCAGGTCTCATCACCACTTCATCCATGTCTGCCCAGGCAGGATCAGATGGGAAGCTAGGAAAGCAAAGCTGAGTGCTTGAGAAGCCCCCAGGTGTATCATCCTGCTTGGAATAAGCTTCATCACAGGCAGGAGAATGAAAGCGACTGTGACAGAGGAGCTAACAGACTTCACGCTTCCCAGAGCACTGCCTCTGCAGCTGGGTGGCTGCGCTTGGATATCTCCCTGCTAAAACCCACAGTCAGGTTTCATCACAGAGTAGTTTGAAGGGACTTTCAAATCTCATCCAGTCCTATCCCCTGCAGTGAGCAGGTACATCCCCACCCAAAGCAGATTGCTCAGAGCCCTGAGGTCCAATCTGACGTGGGATGGCTCCAGGGATGGGGCTTCTCCCACCTCTCTGGGCACCCTGTGCTGAGATCTCACCACTTTCAATGTCACTGATTTCTTCCTTCTCTCTAGTCTGAATCTTCTTGCAGTTTAACCATCACCCTTTGTCCTGTCTCAGCAGCCCCTGCTGAAAAGTCTGTCCCCATCTTTCTCACTGGCTCCTCTAAGCCCTGACAGACACCTCTGTGAAGCCACTTTAAAACCAGTCCAAGAGCTCTTTAACCTCCGCTTGTGGTCCCGTAATACAAGCACAGACCTGGTGGAAACCAAACCACTGCAGTAAGAGGCACTGCACTGGAGTGTCCATCTCTTGGTGACTCCTTGGTACTGGGAGAAGGAAGACCAGTGCTCAGGGCTACGCACTGCTCAGAGCCAGACAACTGTGGTTCCTCAGCATCGTTTCTTTGGCTTGAAAAGTTTCCTGCCTTACCCCCAGTTAGTCACCCCGCGAGTCCGTGACAGCGCTGGGAACGAAACACAGCTCTTGTGGTTCCAGCTCCCTGCCTTAACCACAAGGCTGCATTTCCTCCTGGTAAACAGCAATTTTATACAATAAGTGCTAAATGAAGCTCATTTTTCACTCTGTGATTGCACTCTGGTGTTTCAGAGCTGGCATGGCCTCCTCGTGCTCCTTGGCTTCCCCTCCCGGCACCCTGACAGCAGAAGCTTGTGGGAGAGCCTGCATGCTGGCAGGGCCATCGCCACGGCCCAGCTCCTGCTGGAGACAACCGAGGGGGGAAAAGGATTGTGAGGGGCACCTCTAGGGATCCCTTGTCCCTTCTAGCAGACTCCTCTGCCAGCGCAAGCCCATGGGCACAGCAGACTGGAACATGTCTGCTGTGAGGAAAGGCTGAGAGAACGGTGGCTGTTTAGTCTGGAGAAGAGAAGGCTGAGAGGGATCTCATTGATGTCACTAGATGTCTGAGGGGTGGCTGTCAAGAGGAAGGGGACAGTCTCTTTTTGGTGGTGCCCAATAACAGGACAAGGAATAACGAGGATAAGCTGGAACGTAGGAAGTTCCATCTCAACATGAAGAGAAGCTTCTTTCTTGTCAGGGTGACAGAGCTCTGGAACAGGCTGCCCAGAGAGGTTGTGGAGTCTCCTGTCTGGAGACATTCAAAACCCACCTGGATGTTCCTGTGTGACCTCTCCTAGGTGATCCTGCTCTGGTTGGACTAGATGATCCATAGAAGTCCCTTCCAACCCCTAACATTCTGTGATCCCTTACCTCTCGTGGAGGACACCGCTGATGGGAGGCAACCAGTAGATGCTGAGTGAGTCCTGTGTCTGCCCCGTGACCATGGGGGGCATGGGGATGGGCGCAGGCTTCTTGCTGTGTCCCCAGCGCTGGTACACCAGGTCCAGGTAGCAGTGCATTCGGGCCACTTGGTTGGGGGTGAAGGTGTTGGTGCAGTCATCATCTAGAGGAACAGAGGCCGGGCTGAGGATGACTGGGATCTGTCAGTGGGCAACTAGCACCCTTCCCCATCTCCAGCCTCGGGTTTGGGGAACTCTAAGGAGAACCTGGAGCCACCGGGCTGCGGTGCTTGCTCTGCCAGGACTCTCTGGTGTCGTGTGTCCCCAAAGCCACGAGATGGCAGTGCCTCAGCAGCTCCTCAGCCCCGCACTAGCCCCGCAGCTCGCCAAGGGCTAGGCAGTGCCACCCTGGGTCAGCAGGAGGGGACAGGAGTGCTCATCGGGCTTTGATCCTCCAGGGCTGCCAGGGGGAAGAACACCAGAGCTCCTGGGCATGGGCTTGACACCGAGCTAGGAGGGCTCGCCTCCAAAGCCCAGCGCTGCAACAGGAGTAGCTGTAATGAAATGATAACTAATAGTAATAATAGAGCTGCTGCAGGACTGGAGAGCAAAGGCACATCCCCACGCTGACAAAACCAGCCTCGACACACGTCCAGAGACAGCCTGGCAGGGTGGGAAGCAAGACAGGGGTTCAAGAAGCTTCTGCAAGCACAGCTGCAGCTACGAGCTGGCAGCTCAGATTGGTCTAGTGATGGAGAAACCCAAGGTTCTGAGGAAGGTGACCCCTGGCAGTCTCTACCAGGGATGACTCGTTACCTGTGTAACTCATGTAGTTGTTGAAAGGAGTCCCCAGGAAATGTGTCTGGCCGCAGGTGTCGTTGGTGGGGTCTGGATCCCGACAGAGTTTACTCTTTGGAGTTGGGGCAGTGTCAGCGCAGAGGTCTCCTGTCTCCATAGATGGGGTTGTCTCCCTGCAGGGATCGTCACAGGATTCTCGCTCACTCACTCCCTTAAAGACGTGGTACAGCCCCAGGACATGGCCCACTTCGTGGATCATGGTGTTGGTGTGGCCGTGCACACCGTAGTAAGCAGGGTTGAGGACAACTCCTCCTGGAATTGCAAGGAGTGAACATCAACCAGAGGAAGAGACAGTGGGTAGGCACTATTAGTCACCTGTGCTAGGTGACCTCCAGGTCACACCAGGAGGTGCAGGATAGAGACCTGAAGAAGGACATATCATCCTCTTGCAGGATGAGAAGAGAGCTCCTTTGCTCTCCTGTCCTAAGTTGCCCTTTGGCTGCAGGACAAGGAGTCCTTCCCCTCCTGTCCATACACCTGCAGTGTAAGGATCAAGGATACTGAGGAAAGCTGGGTGGAGCAGAGCCATCCTATTGCCCACCACCAGCATCTCCAGCTCCTGACAGGCAGTGGTGATCCACCTCCTGCGCACACATCTGCTTGGAAACCATCCCTGCAGGCTGCTCCAAACTTAACCTCTCTGGCCTCCTTTTATTTCTTCTTTTGCCCAAATGAAAATGTCTTTGGAAACTCTGCGTTTCTCTCCCTGTTTGAGACTTTTCATTGGCCACTTCCCCCGCCCCCTTCCTCTTCTCATTTCCTCGGCCACTTTTCCACGCTGCCTTACAGCAAGGGCTGGGAAATCTCAGCAAGACAAGGGGACAAAAAGCAGACCCCAGCATACGCCTGGGCTGACTGCGGGCAACACCTCCATGCCCTGGGCTGCTGCCTTTACCCAACTGCTCATAACCCAAACAGCCTGGATGGCAGCACAGTGAATAATTGGCTCTGGCACAGCTTGGTGCCTCCTTTGCGGGGCTCCAGGGGATTTACCGTGCCAGCTACCTCCCAGCAGAGCCTCTGCTACTGCATCTCTGCTGCCGATTGCAGCCCCTGCCAGCACAGTTAAAACTGGCAGAGGGCCACCGTGCGATCCCATCTCCAGCCACATCATTGCCTGCTTGAAATCTGCTCCTGGATCAGCTCTGTGTGCTACTGGACTGCCTCCTGTCCTCAGTACAGGGCATGTCTTCAGGTCATGCTGTCCTGGCAGCTCACCAGAAGGTCTGGGACTCCTCTGGTGGAACCATGCTGGGTTGGGGCTGGAAAGGGACCTGCAGAGGCGCCCTGAGCAATTCTTTAGAGCCCAACAGGGTTGCAAAAGGGTGAAGAAATAAGGGTGGCATCTTCTGTGGAGCATCCTGCATGTGTGGCTCATGGAAAGGCTGAGACACACCACTGACCTGTCAAGCAGCACAGTTTTAAGCAACTAAAAATTCATGCCTGCTGTTCTTTCTCCCCACAGTGCGGATCTTATTCCCAGGGCAGCTTGGCTTCAGGCAAAGGATGGGTCACAAAGTAGCTGCATTCCCTTTCTCCCCCGCTGTAAAACACTAGAGCAGAAGGACGTTGCATCTCATCAGGCAGCCCTTGACCCTTTAGTGGGCTGGTGATGGGCTACGAGAAGGTACAGAGCTAGAAAAATCCTTTGGGGATCTTCATGGAGCGTCCTATCTATCAATAGGGTTTTGCAAGCCATCACCCTCCTATAGATAGCATGCTATAGATAGCAAAGGGCATCCCACGGATGGAGAACCCAGTGGGAACATAACAAATAAAGAAATTAAAAGAGCTGCTTCTCATTTTAATCAAAACAGGGCATGAGAGAAGAGAGAACAGAAAGAAAAGGCATCTCTCAGCCAAACCCCAGCCTGAACGAGGCAGGGGGCTGCCAGCCTAAAGGTCTGAGAGGAGGAATGCGCACGCAGAAAGAAAACCATGTTCATAAACAAACGAGATGTGAAAGCCCTGCGTGTGTCCTGCCCCACCAACCACAGCAAATGGGGCTGAGCACCACCACCAGAGACCCTCCTCCCAGCACAGACCTGGCTCTCTTCCCATGGTGGGGAATAAATGGGATTCCAGTACAGGGAGGGACAGAACTGTCACAGGGGAGGGATGCCAAGGCTGGGATACCCTGTCCCCCCTCTCTGCTGGTTTCCCTTACCCCGTTCCTCCCCCATACCCCACAAGGACGATCATATTTATGACTTCTTAATTAGATGTCAAGATTTGAACCAGCATGAGAATGCTGCCATCCTACCAGAACAGCTCTATCCCTCCATTCCCTGTCCCCACAGCTCCCTGATGAGCTGGGAGAGCTCCAGCTTTGGACCAGGAAGTCGCATTTCCCCTCTGCAGGGTCCTGACTGCGAAGATAAGATGTGGAAGTGTCCATAACACCCCAGGAAGAACAGCCTCCTCTCTCCCTCCTCTGCAAATCAATCTTTCCTTCACTCCTCTGCCTCCTCCTGCCCAAGGAGATGATGGGCTGAACTGGGCTTCATGTGAAGTCGCTCTCTCTCACACCCAAGAACAAGCCCAACAAGATGCCCAAGCTAAAAACTTCCATGTCAGGTCCCTGTGACATCAAGTGGGTCCAGCACTAAGAGGCAGGTGAACCAGACAGAGTCACCTTTGGACTTGCTCACCCAGACAAGACCAGGCAGCTGGGAAACCTTCACGTCTGGCCTCACAACATCTTCTAGCTCGCCTGCCTAATTGGATGGCCTTTTCTGATGGTGTTACAGCACAAGTGAAGATCAACCAATGCCATCTACCTCTTCTTGTGTAGAGCATTTGATGCTGTCCCATACAACATCCTGGTCACCAAACTGGAAAAATATGGACTAGATGAACGGACCACTCGCTGGATCATGAATTGGCTGGATGGTCGCACTCAGAGAGTTGTGGTCAATGGCTCAAAGTCCAAACGGAGAGCAGTGATGAGTGGCATCCCTCAAGGGTCAGTACTGGGACCAGTGCTGTTTAACATCTTTGTCAGCGATACAGACAGTGACAGTGAGTGCCCCCTCAGCAAGTTTGCCAATGACACCAAGCTGTGTGGTGTGGGGGACACGCTGGAGGGAAGGGAGGCCATCCAGAGGGACCTGGACAGGCTGGAGGGGTGGGCCAGTGCCAATCTCATGAGATTCAACAAGGCCAAGGGCAAGGTCCTGCA
>VZRI01011948.1:1221-14859 GCA_013397515.1 Upupa epops
GGGGAGGGATGTAAGAGGTCCTTAGAATCAGGGTATTTCTCCAAGTAGGGAAGATGGGAATAACAGTTCTTAAGTTTAACTCTCCATATGAGGGCATGCAGCTCTGCTTTCTTGCTGAGTTCTACAAAGCCCATGGGGCCATGTGTGCTGCTCTACAGCAACTCTTCATAAATGGCTAATAATGTCAACTTTATATGATCAAAATTCAATAGCGTGCCTAAAATTCTCCAAGGCTGTTTTGACTGTGATGCATGTGGTGACATGATCGTGCTTGCTATGAAAAATAATCAGAGAGAGAACTGATAATTACAGAACTCCTCTGCTTAAATAATCTGCTCCTCCATATGTGTATTTTGTAATTTGAGTGAATAAGCGTCAATGGCAAGTTGTAAAAATTAGACCCTACAAGCTCAAGAGAGTAAAATTTCACTAATGAATTGAATCTCTTTTTTAACATATATAAACAATGCAAATAAAGAAAACGTGTGGTCCGAAGACTTAGCCCCTCCGCTATGGTGGTAACTTATCTGGAGCACTGCATCCAGCTCTGAAGTCCTTGGCATGAGAAGGACATGAACCTTTTGGAGAGAGGTCAAAGGAGGGTGTCAAAAATAACCTAAGGGATAGATCACCTCTGCTATGAAGACAGATGGAGACAGTTTGGATGGTTCACCCTAAAGAAGAGAATGATCCAGGGAGACCTTGTACTTACAGGGTGGGCTGTAAGATAGGGACAGTCATTTTAGCAAGGCTTGTGGTGACAGGTCAAGGTGCGATGCTTTTAAACTATAAGAGAGTTGGTATAGACTAGATTTAAGGAAATACTTTTTACTATGAGGGTGGGGAAATATGTCACGCATTACCCAGAGAGGTGGCAGATACTCCCTCCCTGGCAACATTTTGTATCAGGTTGAATGGGGCTCTAAGCAATGTTTAATTGGAGATGTTCCTGCTTCCCACAAGGAGTTGGACTAGATGAGCTTTGAAGGTCCCTTCCAACTCAAGGTGTTCTATGATTGTATGATTCCATTCCAGTATCTGTTGTTGTTTAATTTATACTTTAAAAATCAGGCTCACATTGCAAACAGCACTCAATACAGTCACTCTGCAATTTCAATGAAATTGAATTTCAAAGTGCATTTTACTAGTGGTACGTGTGTAGCTGTGAATTTCCAGTGATTCAGACACAACCAAACATTTACAAGATTTCTGAGAGGGAGACAGCATCTTTGAGGCAGAGAAGCACTTGATCCTTTTTATCTTTCCCTCCTTACTCCCACTCAGTGTCACACTGATGAAAGCAGAGATCTTTGTCTGCTTGTTGTCATGTCCCTGGTTGATCCAACAGAGCAAGTGGAGAAGAGAGACACAGAGCCAGTCAAAAGGCATTTTCACACAAGCAGATCTATACTTTGGGAAGGATCAGACTTTAAGAAAAAACAGCATAAAAAACCCCTCACATAATTTTCATGCTTGGAAATGAAAAGATCTTTATTAAGGTTTAAAAAATGGTTTAGGTAATAGTAGGGGTGATTCTTTAGTAGGAATGCTGTTTATCAGTCTTCTTGAGGTAGATACCTAGTAATCGCTTCTTACTTATTTCTTAGCACTACTTCAAACTTCCTTTTTTCATTGGTTCTGCACCTCAATTGTGTTGCACACACTATACCTGGCAGCTTTTTTAGTAGAATCAGATTGTTCACCCAATGCCAATAATTCTTTTCAGCTACTCAAATAACCATTAAAAGTTGATCAGCACATAAGTAACAGTCCTTTCAGAGGAAAATAGTTACTTTTGGTAATAAAATAATTTGTATTTCTACACTGAAAAAGATATGTAACTTCAAAGAAGAAATAAATCCTTGAACTTATTTTCTTGATAAAAATATCTGAATTAGGGAATATAACATAGAAAGTTCTGATTTTATGAAATAATGCTCCTGAAAGAAATAATCGTGACTTTTTACTATGATTTTCAGCTACGCTGTGTATTAAAACAAAGACATGTGGCTATGGATTGTACCATTTTATTTCCTAGTGAATTGCAAATACAGGATTATTCTTTGTCACACAAAAATTTGCTATTAACCATTAGGAGACAAATTAGCATTTGAATTTTGAAGAGGCCAACCCTACTAAAGACACCCCTGTTATTGTTGTATTTCATGAAGTATCAAGTCCATATCTTTCAGGAAGAGCTTCAAGTGTCTTGGATGAGCCCACTGACTTAACTAGTACTGCTGCATGTCACACCTGGGTGTTTTGCCGCCAACCTCAATGTGCTGCTCACGGTATGAAGTCCTTTCGAGAAGAAACAACCCTACCAGCTTGAGCAGTGTTACAGAATGAGAGTTCTCAATGTAACAGCAGGTGAGGAAACTAAAAGAGACTTGAGTCCTCAGTCTCTAGTTCTTACTGAATTTTAAAAGAATTCTTATTTCAAGCTTTTCTTCATAGAGTTCTGAAAAATTTCCTACATACAGGTATATAGATGGGGGGGGGAGGGGGTGGAGGAGGGAAGCAATTCTCAGAAAATCAATGATTACAGCTGTGTTTTCTGTGTGACTTAAAGCCATAGTATTTAGTATTCCAATAAAAAAATGAATACAAAAAAGAGATACAAGGCCATGCAGTGTGCATCAGCTGTCACGTACTGCCTTCCTGTCTGCCATAATTCTCTTTTTTATAGGACAGTGATTATGTTTCACATGCAAGCCATATATTGCTTAATGATTTCACCTTCCTGTTTGTTTTTCTGTTAAGTAGTCCCAAGCGGGCTTTCTTGGCACTTCCCAGCCGTGTCAGGTAATCTTTGCTTAAAGATTCTGTTCCTCCACTTTGAACAGGCAGACCGAGATTGATTACTCTAAATTATTCAGTGCTTCTGCTCCTGCTGAGTGATACTTGTTCATCTGTTGGAAAGATACCCTTCAAGAGAGCTTTTATAGGCTTTCAGGTGTTCTGATCAGCTTCTAAACTCTTGATGTTAAGTTTTGTGTATATCTTTCAGTTTCAACTCTCATGGCCTGATCCTTTATTTTTCATACATCCAGGACTCCAGCAGCATAATATCCCAGTCCCTGGAACCCTGAACCTGTGCAAAATGGCTCCAATGCATTACAGATCATTAGAGCTTCACTGATGTCAGTAGAATTTTTGACAGCCTTTCAGTGCCTTCTTCCTTCTTGTCTGCTGCAATGCTTTGCCTTTTTTCCAGGGTTCTGCAGCATGGACCCTTTATGAAGCACTGTTGACATTAGGCATTTAAATAGTCAAAACAGGATTTAGAAACACATTAAAGATTTCACCTGAATGTAAATGATTGCAGTTGGAAAGATTCTAAACTGCTAGGAAAAAAAGAAATATTTTTAAAGAACCTTGGTAAATAGTATTATTTTTCAGGAAACACCAAAGCATTGCATCAGCTGTCACCATCCTTTGCAATTAAAAAAGAGTAAACAAGTGGGTTCTGGGTGTTGGAAGTGGTGGAGATTTTGTGTTTTGGAACAGCTGTCTGTTTTGAAACACAGGGAAGAAACTTACGCTGCCCTGTAAAAAAATACAGTGAAGAGAAAACAAATTCAATTCCAGAAAATCAAATCAAGGGTGAACAGTTTAAATGTTTTGTAGTGTATACTCTCCATAACAAATATAATTCTCTGCAGTTCACAGGTTCCTTGGTTTGAAATATGATGTGGATATTTTCCAGTAGCTTTAGTTAGAATGAGAAGCAGTGGATAAATCACCAAAAGACAAATGGCAGGTAGTAGATAAATGAATTTCTGAAATGGCTTTTCATCTTAGCAGATACATCAGTTATTAGAAAATCATTGCTATTTAGCAGTTGTACAGCAAATATGGCACTTTAGCTGAGTCAAATCTTAAAAGAGAGTTTTATGAAACATTATTTAATAATTTAATTTATAGAACTCTTTTGATAAAGAATGAATAAAAATTAATTTCTCCCACTAATTCTCTCCACTTGCATCAATCAAGCAATGTATTCAGTAACACAGTGAGTGAATTCTTAGTTATCAGTGACTGAAGAGCAAAACAGTAGTAGGTCCTATTCTACACCTGTACATGTTTGCCACAATGTACTTCCACATAGTTTGCTCATTCCAGTTTACATGGTTCCAAGTTTTACCACTTCAGTGGAGCAGTTTTCCACTCTTCCTTCCCTTCCCTCATATTCTTAATACATTTTCCTGATTTCAATTTATCAGATAAAATTATTTCATGTATTTGTAAGTGAGTATATATATAAGAATCCCAAAAAACCAAATTGAATATAAAAGCAGTATAATTGTATTTGAATAGGTGCAAGACATAGTGGTTATCCAGACAACTGGTTGGATTCAGCACCACTTCAAGTCTATTAAACCCTGATGCCTCCTGATTCAGTGAGAACACATTATAAATACTGGTATTTTTTTTTTGTCTACCTTGGCATCATGGAGCCTTTACTTCCCTCTTGGACTTGGAAAATTCTGACAAAGTTTAACATTTCTTTTCATAGTCTTGGGTTAAATTATGCTTTTCTACAGTAATCCTCTTTCTCCTTGACACAACAATAATCTCACCAGAGAAGCATGCAATGAACAGTTTAGTTTCTTATGATTGCTTTGGATAAGAATTTTAACTCAGACAATAACTTCAGGAAGCATTGCAAGAGAGATGTAGTTTGAGTCTGAAGGGTTTTGGTAGTGGTGGGGTTTGGTAATAGGGGAAGGTGTTGTGACTCAGCCCTGGTAAGAAGATTTGCAGAGGAAAAAGATCTCCCCAGCTACATTACTCAACCACCTCTGTAAATTGCAGCCAATTTGTGTCTCTGCAAATAAACATACTGGAGAATGGATAACTTTCTGTTCCTGTGGGAACAAAGATTCTGTTTCAGGCTTTTGATTGGGTGACTGCCTTTTTGAGGGCAGGGACTTAAGACACCATATAGACACTGGGTTAAGCACACCATGTGGCAGCCACTGAAAAAAGCAATAATGCATCAAATATGATCCTCTAGATCTAATTAGATTGAAGGTAAGTTTTACAGAATGAGATAGAAGTATGCTGAATTTGGTATATACATACTGTATCATTCTATCTTTTCTCACTTTAAAAGCCTAGCATTCTTTCGGGGTCCCTTCCAACCCATAACTTTCTGTGATTGTGTGAAATGCTGCTGGTAATATGCTGTATTCACAGGCAACTTCTGGAAGGTCTGTAAGACCGTGTTCTAGGTTGAAGTGTAGTGCACTATCAGCCAAAGATTATTTGGCAATACATTACAAAGAATAGCTCCTGTGGGCTATTTGGAGAAACATTCTGTAAGCATGACAACTGTGGTCATTATAACATCTTGTCTGTGGAAGGACACTCAAGGCTTAGGGGAGAACCTTATCCCTATGTCCTAGTACATGTAGGGTGACTACCAAGAAGACAGTGACTCCCTTTTATGAGGAGTCACATGGAAAAGGCAAGGGGTGATGAGTATAAATTACTCCTGGGGAGATTTCAGTTGGAGTCCAGAAGAAAATTCTTCACCATTAGGACAAATAAACACTGGAATAATTTCCTAATGGAAGTGGTCGATGACCCTACATGGGACAGTTTTAAGAACCAGCTTGTCAGGCTGATGTGATATCAAATTAAACTACAATTTTAGCTTGATAGGTTTGACTAGATGATCACTGAGGTCCCTTCTAACATGGTATTCTATGAATCTATAAATTATCTGCTACCTCACATGGCATACAAAGGGCAGTAACAACAAGCTTGGCATTTTACATATTCCAAAAGAAAACCTTAACAGAAAACTGTAAAATTGTGAACTTAAATTTTCTAGAAACTTTTGTATAACAAAAAGCTTCAAAAAGTCCCCAGAATCTTTTGATGCAGAAACAGCCAATACACATCATGTGTCTTAGCTAATGCACTGCTGATATGATTCTGGAAGTGTAGCAGATCTGCAGAGATCGTTCAGGTAAGAACTTGTCTGCCTAAGCTAAAGTGCATTTAAAAAAAAAAAAAGAGCCATATCTGGACCACTGTCTGAGTAGATTGTCACAGAAAGTTCTCAGGCCCATATTTCTATTGGGAAAATGTACTAGTATTGCAGTAAATGTAAATTTTTCATTCATGGAAAAACACTGCTTTTCAGTGAGAGAACACAGAGAAGATACTCATTACTACCAGATTCCCAAAGGACATAATTTGGGGAAATAAATGCTCTTGTTATAAACTAACTTCCCCAGCACTTAAAACAATTACACTTCTGCCTGTAAATCATTATGGGTTATACTAGACAAATCTACGCATGGAGCAAAATCTTTATGTCATCAGACGAATTCAGAATGAACACTGGGGCTCCATTTTCTCCGGCACATGGTAATAAATTCATGGCATCCATCTTTGGCAGCAGGCTGGCCAGCTTTGTGAAGCAGGCTTTAGACTGAAGGACCTAAAAGAAAGGGTCGAAAATGTCAATATTCATGCCATCGTATCCAGCTACGGCAACCAGCACAGCAGCAAATGTTCCTTAGCCCCATCTATGTACATCTATGGCAGATCTCTAGCACCCCTTCAGGGAAACTTGCATGTTCAGTTACCTTTTGGAAATGCTTGCATACCAAAGCACATGGAATGGGGAATAAACAGGAAGACTTAGGGTTCTGTATGTGGCTTCAGGGCTGTGATCTCTTTATAGGTCATATTTTTCAAGTGCAGTGTTTTCAAAAGTAGGATATTACCCATTGTTTCCACTGTCACATCCTTAGGATACAGAGGATAATCTGATCTTGTAAGTAAAACAGATGTAATGTGACATCTCCAGTTCTTAGTTTCCTCTGTAATAATGTTCTGAAATTACTATGATACCAGGATAAACTTTGCAATGCACAAAAATTTTTGGCTTCTAATATGCAATAGTATTTATTGCCTGAGAATATCAGAGACTTCTTTGCTGTGAGCAGGAAGATCTTATAACATCTCCTCTCAGACAATTGTTATTCTGTTTACAAGTCTGGGAAAAGAGAAGTATTTTTACTAGAGAGAAGTCAAGAGTGGCATTTTTTATTTCCTCTTTAAGGATTATTTCCAAGAGTAAAATATATTGGCATTATTCCATAGAAAGCCATTTGTTAGACCTGTGGTTCTTTGTTTCTCCTTTCCCTCCAGGTTCTCCTTCTGTTTAACACAGTGACATTATCCCTCTGGATCACACTTCTATTATAACACTGCAATTTTCATAGCTCTAAACTAAACCCACTTGAGAGCCACATTTTTTTTTTTCATTCCCTCCAGTCACATTTCACATAAATAAGTTAATATTTTACATAAAATACCCTGTTGGACAATTCTGATGGACACCTGGAAATCACTTGACAAAAGGATTCTTCCTTTTTTTTTTTTTCAAACAAAAATTTAGATATTAATTTAGAAAATGTGAATTAACAGTGTTTAGATATAGAAATAGGAATTTGGAGAGACATCAAGTTCGTGTAGGTGATTTATTTCAATAGATACACTGATTTGGAACAGTAGCTTTGCTTATTTGGAAAAAAAACCCTAAAAATTCAAGGCATAAGCTTGATTAATTTGAATAAAACCCAATTATTTGACCTCCTACGAATCACTGGTCACTCATCTTAGGCTTTGTGTTTCCTTTCACCAATGTGAACAGTAGAATATATTTGGAGATTTTATAATGGGCTTATTTTAATTATATATATATATATAAATTTAATCATATATGTATAATTGCTTGTATGTCTCATAACACAAGTCTGGAATGACAGCTACAGTATAAGAAGTTACTATTTTATTGTAAATGGGTTAATTTTATTTCATATAAAATTGTAGACCACACAGAATCAAATGTAATTAACAGAATTGTTTAGCTTAATAGAACCGCAAAAGGTTTCAGTTAGAGTATTCAGATCCCTAAAAATCTTCACAGACATACACATGGGGATTTTTTGTTTGCTATGTCTTTCTAAGATTATGGATATTCATATAAGAATCAGATGTTTTCATAAGAATCAAAGTATTAAATAGACTATTGGCTTTCTTTTATTACAGTTGTTAGCCTCAATGTTACATTACTAGGATATGTTTTTTATTTCTGGCTTTGCCTTAATGATTTCCAAAATTCTGATTAAACAATGTATATCAAATTATCTCCATTGTCCTCATGCCAGCAGTCCTTCATAATGTATATACACATAGTGACAGGAACAAAAAGCCCTCACCACGATTCAAATATTACAATAAAGAGTTGTAGGTTAAGTACTCTCCACAGCTCATAGCTGGCCGCAGTGTGGTTTTCCTCATCTCTAAATATTGTAAACATGTTTTGGAGAGAAAGAAGTAAGTAGGTAAGTGATTTTCTGTCTTCAGGAAGAAACGGTCAAGAATAAGATTTAAAAATTAAGTCTGGAAAGAAAGAGAAAGTGTTGCCATTTTGAACCCTTTTTGTATGAAAGACGGAATGAAGTGCAAGCTTGAAATCCTCCTCTTATTTCTGCAAACATTTCCATGCAGAATTTTTGCTCCAAATGTAATGACTTATGACAAAAGGTACATAGAATCAATTAAATATGTGTAAGTATAACTTACAAAGCAGTTTCACAAAGAAACAGATTTCAGAACTTATCAGATAGTGTACACAGATCTTATTTCTTTTTGTTATGTTTGATGCCTACTGCCAATATTTCATCTGCAGATATCCTTCAGATTCTCCAAACATGGACACACAGCAAAACAGCTGCATTAGCATATATTTGGAAACATTTATTTCAGATTGCATGCTTATATTGTCATTTATTCATCTACTTTCTATAATGATTTAAAGAATCCATAGCAATAAATTTCATCACAACACATGATACTTAGGTTTCAAAATAAATAAAAGATTACCTTGCATTACATCTGCCAATGGTTATTTATTTCAGAGTACCTCAAACTATTCCTCCTCTTTTGATACTCATTATATAAAACCGCAAACCCAAAATATTAGCTTAAAAATGTTATTGTATTTGGTGCTTTAAAGTCTTATTGGCCTCTCACATATCATCACCTATGTTACTCATGTAAGGAGTGATTTTGTTTGTTGAAAGATCAGATGCCAAACACCAACTCACAGCTGTTTACTGAACAGATGGGAAAGGTTATGGTATTTGAATATTTCATTATTAGTGAGACAGGTCACAAGCAAGCTATAAATCATCAGTTCACACATACTTTATTTGATATAAAAGATGAAGGTTTTTTTACACCTTGAAAATTTTCATCACTGACAAAGTCAGCCATCATCCTACAGAAAATATCATTATTGTTCAAATTATTCCTCAGAGCTAATAGACATTGCATAACACATGATACCAGATGCCTAGCTTTTTTTTCATACACACACATAAATCACATTGTTTTTAATACTTCTCATATAGCATTCAGCCAGAATACATGATGCCGTATCTGAGAGGAAAAATGCATGGTCTTCCTTTCAGAGAGCAAGGAGTTGTGGGTATCTCACAAGACCCTGTCCATAAGAGTTACATGCTGCCTTATTAAAGCAATCAAGAGAATATTTAGGTTCATATTTAGAGAAAACTCAGTAAGAGTGATTTCTATTAACCTTTATAAGACTTTTAACAAAAGATTTTAACAAAGATTTTAACAAAGAATAGCATGTTACCAGTTTGCTATACACATAAGGTCTCTGGTATTCAGTGAACTGAAAAGAGAGAGGTATCATTGTAAGCCATGAAGGTAGACAGTAAGAAGATATAAATTTGGCAGGAGGAGAAATATTCCTTGCACAAATAACAGAATTTCAAAGCAAAATTGTGAAGCAAATGTCTATTCTGGGAGCCACTTTAACATGCTGACTATGTGTGATCCTGTTCTAGTTCTCATCTAGAAGGTAAAGTTAATTGCATTAAAAAGTGACAATTTGATTTTGTATTTTCAGTACATGTGGCTTCATCACCCTATCATCCTCAAGCTGAATAATCCTATCATTGCTCATCCTATATTACACTCATGAGAAGGACAGCAGTGCTATAATATGACATTATGCTTAGCTTATTCCAACAAAACCCTACATATCCATTTATATTTTTACTGTTGCCTAGAGCTAACACTGAGAAAGGTATTTATGGGTTTTGCCGTATTATTTTTTAAGTGTTTACAAGAAAATTAATAATGCCACTATATCACAGAAAACACCTATGAAGATATAACAACATTCTAGGAAATGAGACAAATAATGCACAGAGGCTATTATCCAAGCTTCAATTATGCAGAGACAGAAGACTGAACTGCAGTTCAGCCATCTACCAAATTCTATGTTGTGGTAGCAACTACCTGGACTGTGATGTTTTACATAATGGGCAATACAGGTCTCAATCCAGTATAATCCAGGACGTTGTAATATGCATGAGGTGGAAGATGGCGAATTTATAACCTTATGTCTCTGGCATAAAAGGAAGATCATTGAATTCATTCATTTTGCTGGCTTTTAAAAGAAATAGGTTGGGATAAGACACTAACTGCACTTTGTTCAGTTAGGAACATTTGTTAAGTTGGCATATGACTGAACTGCTCTAGCTTCAGCACAGTCTGTATTTACAAACTCATTTCTAATATATTGTTGAACTGTTTCTGTTGACTCCTAGTTAAGCACTTGCTTAGCCAGGCTTCTCTGTGCAGCTGTTTATTACCAGTAAAGTTCACTAACTTAAGTCCTTCTAGTTGAGTCTAGGCATTTTAAACCTTGTCACATCATGTTTTGTAGGATTCTTCCTCAGGATGGGTGAAGACCTTTTACTGTTAACTATGTTGCCAGTACAGTCATGTTCAAAGCAAATTTGTTACTGCAATTTGTTGAAGAGAATGCAATAGAATTAAAAGTAATCCTTGCTGAGTTTGAATGCTCACATGTTCAACTTATTCAAGCTATCCAATGATTGCAACAGAATCCTGTTCCTCAAGTTCAATGCAAAAATACTTGCAGAGCCATTTGTTGGCTTCTTCATATAAAACTCTAACATATGAATTTGTATCACTTTTCAGGTTAAAGTTTTTGATAATGTACATGTTTTATTTAAGCATTTGCTTTGAATACTGTTTCCTTTTGTACTATTATCTTCAAGGACACAACCTAGGAAGCAACTATTAAACAGAACAAAAAGAATAATATTACAATAGCAAAGGCAAAAGACTTTGCACTGCACCACAAAGATCATTACATGCTCTGTATGCAAGAATTAATAGCTGACTCATGTAAGATGTGGGTATGTGAAGATGGCCCAAATTAAAGCAATCTTTTCTTTACCTTCTTATATTTAGCAGTGTAACCTAAAGGCATTTTGGATAGAAGGAAAAACATAAATCCCTACTTATATGACCAACATTTCCAAGGCTTACATGCTGATTTATTTTTTATGAGTTTCTCCCTACAGAAAATACCAGAACCTTATACTTTTTAAGTATACTATGTCATGAAACTTCCAGAAAGATCTGGTCCTCTTTTGGACTTATTTTTCAGTATAAGAAAATGTGACCCTCATTTTACTACTATTTCATAGCACTGTAAATCTCTGTTACTCAGTTATAATGGAAACTATTACAATGTCAAATAGAGGATGGCTTTGTCTTTATTATGATCTCTGCATGCAGCACTAGTAAAGGAAAACTTGAAAACCAACTAACCTGCTTTCTTTTGAGGACTCCACTATTGTTTATAAAAGGAAAATAAAGCAAGACAAAAAGATTTTGAAGGATAATTTTACATCTAGGTCAGAACTGATCTTAGTTTTCCCTTGAAAAAATTAAATGTAACGTTATATAATAAAGCATCCTACAAGCTTTATATGAACAACTCAATTATTTACAAAAGCAAGAGAAGAAACAAAGCCTGCATTTTTTTACGCTAATACATTTCGTTTATTGTAATCTGAAAGCATCTGAAGGGAACACTTTTGCATTATAGGAAATTTATTCTAGATTTGCTTGGATTGTGAAAAGCTTTATGCTGTTTATAAACGTTTAGCTCTCGATAATGATTACTGGCCTTTATCTAATGTGCTCTGAGGACAACAGATTTCAAAGCTTGTGTTATAATTCTGGAATACAGGTGGTTGGAAAATTAAAAGCAATAGGCTGCTTGTGTATTTTTCCAATCATCTCACAAATATAAACACACAGCTGTGGTGCAGTATTACAGTCTAAGAAGTAACATATTCTCATTCTCTTCAAGATGAAAAAAGAACTAAAACATTCCAATAAATAAAATATGCAAATAAAAATAAAACAAGTTCCTTCTACAAACCTTCTGGTATTCTCTGTTGCAACATTTTTTTGGGGGAGTTTTTTGATCAAAGCAATAACAACCTCATATATTTGATATAGCACTCAGTGGTAAGACTTGGACTGCAAATAGGTTCTCATGGAATGATCTAGTATAAATAACCAGTGTTGTGCTTCAAGAATTTTCTGAAATTGCTTCTATTTGGGGATTATAAATTCAAGAAAGAACAGCGGTCACTTGCTGCATTGTTACAAGATGAAAAACCTTTGTGAACAAACTTAGAGCAATTATGTTTGAAGCAAAGATGAGTACCTGCACTTATTAATATTTTTAAATTATTTTAGATAAAACCTTATGCTAAGGGACAGATATATTTTTAATTATAAATTCCTATAGATAAGAGTTTGCAAACTCACTAGTAAGATTGAGACTAGTGTGTGATTAATGTAACTGCAGAAGTATACCAATTCTGCAAACAAATACATGTAATACAAAGGAAACAGCATCACAGAATCGCAGAATTATTGATGGTAGCAAACAACTCTAAGATCATCAAGACTGGCCTGTGACTTAATAAAAGGAATGTGCTCCAGGTGAAGGAATGATAAAACTTTAATTCAGGTGACTGAACTGCCCATTACTTCCTTAGACTAAAGCATCCTGATGTACACCAAGGATAAATTGGCACAGCAGTCTAGAAAAACATTATCTCCATGGAAAAGATTCTCAACATTGCAGTGAAGGAGGTAAAAATGCATGGAAGTCTCTAGCATTAATAAAATGTCTTTCAGTCAGATCAATATTTATAGATTGGAAAAGATTTTAAGCATTTGATTCACCTACTGCCTACAGTCATTAGAGGTATTAACTTTAAAAATTCCCATTTATTGTAACTAGGAATCAAATGGTGCACACTGGGAGACACTCTAAAAAAAAGTACATAATCCACTTTCTACATCGAAAATCATGGCATCCAGATTCTGAGGCAGATACAAGGTTATGCAATTCCCATACAATTAATGACATATTTCTCCTAGTCTCTATGCACAGGGTGGAGACACTGAAGAATTCATAAAATAAAAGATAAGAAGCAACAAGCAATTTAGAAATCCACATCAGTATAGGAGTGTCTCGGTTTAGGAAGACAGGTACCAAATTCTTTCAATTTAAAGGCCTTCAGGCAAGAGATTTGGGAAACGGAACAACAATTCTTTATTAAGAACACTAAGAAAAAACCCAACAGTACACCCAAACAACCAGTCAAAAGAAAGTCCTAGGGATCCCGACAGAAAAGTCCTAGGGATCCCGACAGAGTAAGACCTGCTGCAGTT
>VZRI01011987.1:0-25340 GCA_013397515.1 Upupa epops
AGGTTTTTCACTGAAATAGTGATAGGATTTTGGAACAGGCTGCTCACGGAGGTGGCTGGGTCACCGTCCCTGGAGGTGTTTAAGATTAGGCTGGATGAAGTGCTGAGTAGCATGATCTAGATGTCAGACATTTAGGTTTACTTGGTTGGTTGTAGGTTGGACTGGATGATCTTTAAGGTCTTTTCCAGCCTCATCATTATTGTGAAAATAAAAAATCCTAAAGGAAGCCAGTACAAGATAACATTTCCACCATAGCAGACAGGCAGAAAATACAACAGCTATTAGCCACAAGCTGTAGTTATTATGAAATCCAAATGCTTACATTTGGGAACAAATTACCATCATGACAATGGGAAAAGTTGAGTCAGTACAGTAGGTTACTCTCAAGACAGCATGTTCAGGAAAAGCCAGCTCTGTCTTCTACATAGGTGCTCACTGGGTGAGACAGGAACCACGTACAAAGTGAAAGGCAATGCCCTTAGTTCAACATTTATTTAAATAAGTAGAAGTCCTGAAGCAAGAAATAGAAGCTATCATATTGCATGCAAAATTAAAAATTTTCAAAGACAGCTTACTTCCATCATCTCTTAACATCTGATGGTTTAAGTTAAAATAATGAAGTCCATCAAGTGCCATGTCCATACTACGCAGTATAAGTAACACTGGAGCTAAACACTTTCCTTGCTTTTATACTCGTGACTAACTACAGACCGAGCTTGTATGACACGTGCAGCAACTGAAGTATGTGCTCAAATACTACTATTTACAAAACAGAACAGTGTGAAAAGCTATGCTGCCTCCTCTCATTTTACTTAATTAGGTCAGCTGCTAGTACTATGGCAAAATCTACTTGCATTTGGTATCCTTTACATTATACTGAATGGAAAGGGAGTGGCTTAGTGAATGACCCTGTGCCCAAAAGCACTACCCATTTGTGTTGTTTGATCATTAATAATCAGCAGCGATTAAAGGCCTAAAAGTTTTGTTGGCCCACATACAGTTAACCAGCTTTGAAACTCTAGAGACTGTCCTCTCAACTATGCTAATTTAGATGGGTTCAAACTCAGGAGTGGCACTGGAGTAATTCTCTGCAAATCATTATTTAAAGTGTCTGTTCCTATTTAAACAATATTCCTATCACTGCTTCTCAGTTCCCAAATTATCCTTTGAAGAATAAAATTGACTACTCAATACTCTTTTGTACAGTATAACCCAGATGACAAAATTAAAGAAATTCACATTACACTAGGTAGTCCACAAAGAATCATGAGCAGCAGTAATTCTAAGTCTGTTGACAAGTCACTCACTGCCTTTTCTTTGCTTGGAAAAAAATACTAGTTGAGTGACTGTGCAAAAACTCTGCTTGATCTTACTTAAAAGCTTTCAGGGAATCAATATTCAGCTTACCTCAAAAGTATCAGAAAATTATAGAAAGCTGAACAAATTTAGTTTCAAAACAAAGATTCTTCTCTGGAAAAATTACAATCGAGACATTACCAAGGAAGATGTTATGCTAGGAAATTATTGCACTTTGTAGTGTAAGCTGAAGATGCACAAGATAAATATTTCTAAATATTAGTAAGAAGGGTATTTTGACTATATCACAATTTAATTTCTCTCCTTAGTTCTGCAATAATATGCTTCTAATTGTACCTAAAAACATTTCTATTATTATTTATTAGCTTCCCACTCTAAAAAAACCAAGTAACAGCAGTAATGTCCTATTTACTTGAGCATTTTGTGTACTACTTGTACAGTGTGACAGCATCTTTTGTGAACTATAGAAGTTTCATTTATACTTGGAATGCTTTGAATTATTAGTGAGTACTTTGGGGTGAAATGCAATTTACTTATTTAAGCAGTTATCCAGAAGTAAAGGTTACATGTTTAATTTTTTTTTCCCCAACATCTTTTCCTCTGTCATTGCTCAACAAGACAACAAACTCACTTAGTCTTAAACACCAAGCTGGGTAGGAAACAAGTTATGTGAGCAGCACAGGATTTCTCCAATACACTCTGTCAGGTACAGCCTTCAGGTCCCTCTTCACTAGCTTAACTATCAGCAAAGACATTTGCTTAATATAGGACACAGCACATAAGGGCAGCAAAGCTTTTGCATGGGCTCTGCACAGCAAGCCAAAGAAAAAGAAAAACTCAAGTCCCTGAGAACACATACTCTCAAGAAATACACTGCAAAACAACAAGCTCCAGACTCTTTCACTCATTCTACAGCTACACACAGCACCAGTCTAGCATTTATAAACAAAAACTATCTCAAATATTTATAATGGGCAACCTCCAGCAGGACAACACAACATTTATGTTTCAACCAAAAGCAAACACTTAAACAGTAAAACAAAAAAAAATCCCAGGGTTTTGTTAAAATGTTTGTAACAGTAGAACAAGAATGTTCTGATTACATTTAGTCATTTTATCAATTCTGTACACAAAAAGCAGTTGTCACAGGTCCCAAGTATTTTATTAATACTGCAATAACAAAAGGTAAAGACCTCATTTAAACCATAAAAATTTGCACTCAGGTAACTCCACAAAAATCAGTTACTACATTAAAGAAAAAAACTACTCCTTGCTTGATTTAATATGTAGACAAACTACTTATGTACCTAATTAGGTATAGATTTTATAGCCAAAGAGTAAATCTGGAGGAGGAAGAAAGAACAAAGCAGCAGTGCTCAGACAGGAACCACACAGAGTAGCTGCCTTCAGACCAATTGTTCATGCACATCATAGCAAAGACAGCAAGATACAACTGTCTCCCAAGGTTATGCACAAAAGCTGTTTATTTAGCAAAGTAAAAGGGACCGAGTATTTTTGTCATGTAAATAAAGGATCACAGTCTAACTGTTTACAGAATTTCAGATGTTACAGTATATTCTTACCTTTTGCAGACTAGTAGGATTTAGCTGGGTTTTATCTATTATTTTCACGGCAACCTTGGGGAAAAAAACCAAACATCCACATATTATTAAACTCAGATAAATGTTTTAGCAAAAACATATCACACCTGTGAGCAAAAGCATAGATGTGCCTGTAAAACCTGCGTATGTGCCTGCCTTTATGCATTCCATAAAGCAGAATTTCCTTGCCTACCAGGTTCTACCAGCAGGACCTCAAATTTCCACCAAGGAATCAGTTTCAAACTTCTGTCAGTGTTTGGACAGACCAACATTATTGCCCACTGCAAAACCAGGCCCTCCAAACACAAGATCTATTAATGAATAGATTTCAGTATCAATGATCCATCAATAGATTTTGATATCAGAAATCAAACCATAAAACTGATCCCCTTCTGCAGGAATATGAAAACTCAGGTACCTCAGGTAACTTTTTCTATATCCAGAAAGCCTCTGTGTCTTTTATGATGACAAAAAAGGAGCTTTTTCAATTCAGATGAGAAAGGTAAAAGAACAACAAAAACACTTATTCTAGAAGACGGCACAAAGAATATAAACCACACTGTCAGCCCTTTTTTTGCTTTTTGAACAACTTACCTCTCTTCCAGTAAGCACATGCCTAGCTAGCTTCACTTTGGCAAAATTTCCTTTTCCTATTGTTTTCAGTAAGCGATAATTTCCAATGTGAGGATGCTCTTCATTGGTAGATGTAATGGAGTTTCTACATCGAGGGATATTTTGTCTGCTGCTTGACTTGATAGGCTGGACGTGTGTCTCAGTGTATCCATCCACAGAGGTATGCTAGAAGACACATAACAGAGTTGGGAATTTAGCTACCTGGACCTTGGGTTATTGCAGCACAACAGACTAAAAGCAAAAAAGGTGCAGAGGGGAGTAATTTATTTACTTTTACAAAGCAACTAATAACTTTGCCTATGCAAAACATGATGCCTTCAGGTAGAGCTTCTTGCATATCTCAAGAAAAAAGTCTACAAGAAGATTTCACCTCTTCCAAAATTAAGACAGCTAGGCAGTAATCAACAAACTATTACAGACTTTTTTTAAATATGAAACAATACACACTACATCACTCTATTGCAAATAAACAAACATCCCAGTCATAAATTTTGTCATTTAAAAATACACAGTAGAAAAATATTTTTGAGGTTTTGGGACAAAGTTTCAATAAATTATATTTTCCTTAACATTCTTCACATGGACAACATTATAAGCAATACATTTTGTCAAGTTAGCTTTGTTCCCTACACCTGTTTGCATCTTTTTGAGAGTCACAGCAGCTCTCATTTAAGTAACAAACAATAATCTCAAAAATAAAAATCCATAATACTTCAAATATATTTTAAATCTCAAGAAGTCTAAAACACTAAAAAGGAGGTTATTTTTAATGCATGCCAACACATCATCCCACATGAAATGTTAGTCACTGAGATCTGCGGTGCTTCTGTACTCTTTAACTTCCAAGTATATCAGGGGCAAGATACAGATGAGGTTGGACAGGTTCCAAGGAGAAGCCAATGTAAAGGAAGATGCTGAAGGAGTGTGAAATTCTTCCATATTTCAAATACTTTCTAACATCAGTAGCAGATGGGTATGAACATTTAAGCAGGTAAAATTTCGCCTTTAATCTTTTAGGCTACAGATTTTTAAGGCAGGAAGATACAGTAGGTATAAAGAATGTTTTCTCAGACCAGTCTTCAGACATTGTAACAGAAAGGTATGCTTACTCCCAGCTCAATTCCTGATAAGCATAAGCATCCACAAAACTCAAGACATCTCAGTATCTCCCCATTATTCACAGCTTCAGTTAAGAAGTGGGTACCCTCGGTATCTCTATAAATAGAGTGCTCACTAACGGAGATCGCTTCTTTACTGGCACAATATTTCCAGATCTTTGACCTTAAGCTAAGCGGAAAGTTAAAAGGCAGTGGGAGGTTCCACTGTTTGTCCCAAGGCTGAACCTAATGCTGATCGACACTGATCTCAGGTACCCTTATTCTGTATGCAACTCATTAATTTCCTTATACAAAATGGAACATAAAGCAGTACTTCTAACTTCAGTGTGCATTTATTCCAGATCGAAGCAAATCCCCTCCAGCAAATACTCAGGCTTATGGATAGTCCCACCAAACTAAGCAGGGTTATTTCAGGACACTTGTAGAAGCAGGAAAACTAGCAATCAGCTGCAATGCAACCAGAAAAAACAAGGAATATACCACGATCAGAATATTCTTTCCAAGTCTAGCACAACTCAGCTTACATCACCTGCAGCATTATTAATTATTCACTATGGCCAGGAGAAGAGTCCTAAATATAATTTTCTGTTTGTGTTTTCATTACCCGAGCCTCAGGAATGTACTACTTTACCCGTCTGCTAAACCATTTTCCAAACAACTGCAGAACCAAGCAGGCCAGGTATGTTTAGATTCTGTGTATCAAACAAACATGTTCAACCATGAAATAACATAGTAGCAATAGCATTTACCCTTTTGAAGCACATAATTAAAATACTTTCTGTGGACTTGGAAAAAGAATTGTAAGGACAGCTCCAGGCAAAGAGGCTTTGAAACACACCCCAGACAGTGGTCACTAAACTAGAGCCCAAGTATAAGGCCCACTGAAGAAAACACCCCTCACAATCAGTGTTTGAATGGCAAAGCAAAACATGGCTTCACAGGACAGACCATTTCAACACAGATTTAACCGGAAAAGTAGTTAATCATAATAACAATATAGCAGTAAAAGTCAAAAAAGAAATACAAAAATAAACCCCAAACAACCAGTAATGAGGTTGATGGTCAAGGCAATTCTAGGTTTTGGCCTTTTTATGACAGAAAACTAAGCCCCTCTGTATAGCTGCTCAATTATACGCTATGCAACAGATTATCTTCAGAGTAAACTTTTCTCCCCAGCAATGCCCAAGGATGGCAGAAGGCCAAGCTTCTTAAGTTGAACTGAAGTTCTTAAGTGAGCCACATTATACACACACATATATATACATACATATATATGTACACATACATAATTTCTGATTTTGGACAGCACTGAATGCAATTCAAATTATTACTCTTGTGTCTTGCAATAGAACTCTTTGGTACATAATCAGGTTCCTACCATTGGAAAGTACAGAGGAATTTAAAATAGAAAGTCATCAAATTCTAGAAATCAGCATTCAATGAAATAAACAAAGTTAAGACATTGAAAACCAAAAATAATCAAGTCATATCAAATAACAGCATCTCAGAGATGATTTCCAAACAATGCTAAAGCTGAATTCCACAGAAGCATGCAGTATCCACACTGTCCAGAACAACAGGCTACAGAGCTTAAGATCCTTCTGGTCCATTACAATAGGTTCATTCATTATGTATCAGCTACTATGTGGCTATTTAAAAATTCCATTTCAGAAGAACAGTCTCTAAATTCTGAAAAATCTTTCAGGGTGCTGGAAGAACGCAGGCTGTAAAAGTAAAAATAAATCACTCTCCTTAAAGTTTACTGACACCTAAAAACAATTCCAGCCAACAACCAGAATTTCCTACATGGCCTTTCAATTAGGAAGTCTGTTGTTTCTCTAGATACTATTTATTTTTTTTATATATATATATGTGTGTGTGTGTGTGTGTGTGTGTGTGTGTAATAAATATTATGTATTGGGAAACAAAACCTTGCCAGCACACCATAAACGTGCCTCCCTGTATGTTCAGTTTTTGGCATTTTAAATATCTAAAAAGCAACAAATAAAGATTAAGAGGTTCCTTTAAAAAAAATGCAATTTTCAAGCATGAGGAACAACAGTTACAAAAGTTTATAGCTGAAGCAGTATAATAGACCAGCCGCTTAAGTATTCTGTGGATGAATCAAGCACTAAAAACAAGGGAAAAAATGCTAAATAACGTCTACCACCTTTCCAGAAAACTCAAAAAAGTAATTCTAGCATTCAATTTTAATTGCAACTGAAGAGTTTAATATTTATATATTCCTATAACTAATTTTATTTCTGGTGTGTTCCATTAGTTATCACAGAAAGTCAATGGCACTAAAATTGCAAGAATTAAGCTGAACCACTACTTCCCCAAGACTCAAAGCTATCGCTTTCCTTGTTTACCCAAGGCAACTTTGCAAAAGCAAGATGATCTGATGCCCAGACACATTACCTTTGAGAAAGCGCAGAACTAACCCCACCAAGTAGCTGTTAAAATCTATGCACTGCTGCTTATTCAGCATCCTTTAGTTACTTTGCTGGCCACTGGGGTAGTATTCTTATGGATTACATGTTATTTTCAAGTTTTTAAGTACAAGGAATTAAACTTATATCACCACATATATTAACTGATGTTGCAGGTTAATCTTACCTACAAATACACCTCACTTGACTAAAGAAATGTCTTAATCCTGAATTCCTTGGTACATCAGCCCATGGAAGCAAAGCACATCCATGTGGTACAAGAGATGCATCATCACACTTCCTCTCTCAATATTACCTCCTGTCCTGAACTTAAACTTCTTGCAGCCAATTTTTATAGTCCTAACTCCAAACATGTTCACACATGTGCCATAAACATGAGCATTTGTATCAGCTGTCGTCATGTTTTGCAAGGTAATCAAAACTGCTAGCCCAAACAGTGAGAATTTGAAGGCTGTCTTCTAAAACAGCTTTAGTGCTGTGAATCAAAGCTATTGCACATAAGAGAAGGAAAATGGCAGAAAGATGAGAAGTCAGTCCTGGATGTACAGCTGTTTTTTTGCCTTAACTCTTAGCTGCCTGTAACTATTTAGGCCCCTAGAGCTTCTAGCAAACCACCTCAGTTAAGTATTTTGCTGAAGTAACAAAATGAACTTTAAGATCCCAACTTCTAAAACATCTTGGCAAGCCTCAGTGTAAAAAACCACATAAATGGTTCTGCATCTCACAGAAAGCACCCTGAGGCCCAAGTTTACAGATAAGTAGCATGATGTATCTCTGAACTGCACAAGATGATAGTATGTGATCCATCCCCTAGTGCCAGGAGAAGAAAGAGACTTGTCTCTTTCAGGTAAGCTTCATATTGGCACAAACCCCCAGCTTACTCTTGCACATGTGCCTGCTGCATCATACAATTATTAAAGCACCTCTGATCTCAAAATATTAACAGACCACTATCTGCTCTAATTTTTCATACCTCTCAGACACCTGAAAAAGCGCTTTGTAGGAGACAGTTAAAAAGCCTTACTATACACACACAACTCTTGTAACAATTTCTGCAATAAAATAATATGCAATAAAAATAATCTGCAATTAAGGGCGTTTTAGACACAGAATGCATGATAGAAACTTTGTTATTAAAAAAAAAATCAAACAACCCAAACTAGATACTGAAACAAGGTAAGACGCAGAACCCAGCTCAGAAAAATCAAAAAAACGTGCACTCAGTGACAGAATGTAAATACAGGTTTTAAATCAGATACCAAGGTCATTATGTGTCACAGAATGGAATTGGACAGAACTGTGACCTCTGTCTTTAACTCATACCCATGCTCATTTTACAAAAGTGCACAAATAACCAAACACACGCACATGCTTCTTTCTGTTTATATCAAATTTACAAAATTGTAGAAATTTCAGGCATGAACTTTTGAAAGAGATTACAACTACTGGCAATATGAAATAATGAGCTGGTTGCAGTCAAGCAAATCTGATGCTGTAACTCTGAAAAGCATTTTATATAAAAAACTTTTAAGAGTCCAAACCACAAGCATTGAGTTCAGTATATGGCATCACATGAAATACTAAACAAAGTAACTGTACTTTACTATTTCCTTCCCAGTTGTAATATTCTTTACAAAAAAAAACCTAAAAACCAAACAAAACCAAACACAAACCTAACAAAACTTCAAAACTAATAGTAAAATATTTATATTGCACTCCCTTAATGTCAACACACAATAAATATTCCTTTCTGAAATATGCTGGTGATAGGGAAACTTCTGCTGAGCATTGAGTAAATCCATGCTTATTACTATGGGATCTAACCTCCTTAGTAATTTTGCTTGGGGTTTTTTTAAGTGCTCAACATAGCTTTGTGAGGCACATCAAAAATAAGTTTGTCAAACCTGAGACAGAATTGTTTTTCTCATCACAAACTACACAGGACAGAGTGTTTACTGCTCCATACTTGACACAATTTAGGATAGAAAACAGAGCCCAAGATCCAGCAATGAAGTACCATATGCAGCTTGTATAAGTTGCAGAAGTTCATACACAAGGTTCCTCAGAGTATTTATACTCATACAGTGACACAAATCTGTATAAATCTTGTCCATTTTATAGTAAGCTTGTTCCCATTTGTCATTAATTTTTAACCGTATTTTTTAAAGCAGTAATGTCATATGGGAGGGTGAAGTTCATTATCACATGGAATCAGAGATTTTATTATTAAGAGATTAAAGCAGAAATAATTTTTAAAAAATAATGCATTGGTCAAAACATTTCAGAAAAACAAAATGCCTTCACCGCACTAAATCAGGTCTTGCAACCTGAACTTTGCTAACATGCTTCCTCCTCTCCCTGGGCCTGGCCAGGCGTGCAGGTGCAGAAGAACAGGCCCTTCCTGCTTTTGTTCCATTTCACTCAGAATTGGCAGTTATTTCAACCTGGCACTTTCCTTCCTGACTCATCCCGAACACACAAACAAGATTTTCCAGGGGCTAGTTCAGGACAGTCAGCCCATACATATCATCTCCATTAATTGCTACAACAAAACTGAGCCCTTCCCCTGCAGACCCAGTGAAAACTGAGACAAGCTAGCAAATAGCTGCTGCAAGAAACCGCAGGTAAAACACAGGAGAGGGGAATGTCTCCTAAAATCCTCCTACATCTGTTATTTTTCAATTCGTATAGTACTAGAAGCCACAGTCAGCTCTACCAAGCAAATGAGTACAATGTTTCCTGCCTTGACAAAATGAAATGGTTAACAAAAACACGTGAACTCATGTACGGGAAAGGAAGGAGACAGGCTATTCCTTCAGCAGCCTCCTGGACACATCTAAAATCTGCCCTTCACACAGAATTCTTTCAGCATTTCTTGCCAGACATTACTCCATCAGCAGGTGATCAGTGTAACTTCACCTATGTTTTCTGACTTATTAAATGAGATCTTCAAGCCTGGCAGCACAGAACTCCCACGGGGCATTATCAGTTCACCCAGGACACATCTTGCCTGCACCCAGAGACACAGGCAGCTTCAGGGCTCTGCAGCCGCATCAGAGGTCAAAACCCCTCGGTAAAACGAAAACAAAACGCTAATGGTGATCGTTAAGTGAACCAACCAAACATGAACAGGAACACACCCAGAAAGCGAAACTTCTGGCAAAGGAAACTGGCAGTTTTTATTGCACTTATAAACCATGCAGCCAGGTCATTTTTCAATCGGCATGATGAAAGGCAGAAGAGACATGAAACAACTTATGGTTTGGGATCATGTCAAGCATATTGCACTTCTCAAACAACTGCAGGAGTAGAAACTGCTTTAATATCGAACTTCAAAACTGAGGGGAAAAGGTCTGTTTCTACAGTCTGGAAACTACAATCTGGAAATCTGAAGCTTGTCTCCTGATGAGAACAGCAGCAGGAGGCAAGATTTACTCACAGAAGAGCAACCAGATAACAGTGTTAAGTGTCTCTTGACACTCAGGATCAACCAACCAGTCTCTTGGTCCAGCTGAAGATTTTTTCCTGCAGAAGGAGGGCATACACACAGCTATAATTGGGACCAGATTCTGAATCCCAACTCTCTCTCCCAAAGTTTATAAAATGGGTCTTTTTTCCTTGCCCACTGCATACTCAAACCAACTCTGAGACAGTCCACATGTGGCACAATGGCTGCTGAAACTGATCCAACACTGCTCACATGCCTGCAATCACTTAGAACCACCCTGCTACTAGGGCAGCAGGACAAGGAACCAGGACAGACAAAACCTCATCTGCCAGGGTAAGTCTCAGCTCCCTGAGCACTTGTAACCTCAGTTTCCCCAAGTGTAAGAACAGGTCTGAAGAGAAAGACCATGACTCAGACCACTGAGAGACAGGGCCACATGAGCTCCATGTTAAGCTCTCATGGAACCACACCATCAGGACAGGAACATGGAAAGAAAATCGATCACACCACTTTTCTTGATAATGCAGGGGGCAAACTGACACCAGAAGTGAAACTTTAGCTAGCTGTTACTTACTCCTATTCCACACGGTAAAAAAAAATAAAACCAAAGCAAAACAGAAGGACTGGGGGAAACTCTAACCACCCCAATGAAACAAACAAACAAAAAAATCCCATAAAAAATATATATTTGCCTATTTGTGTGGCTTACCCACACTATGCATGAGATGAGCACACAGCGTGAGCTTAAGCAGCTACCATCTAGGAGAGATGTGCATGATGGACAAAGCACCTTTAACATTTCTGCTACATCAAAGAGAAAATGAAGTTGTTCTTTTAGCAGGCTGAGCAGCATTTAAAAACTCTGGACAACCTATTACTGGATTCAGGTGATGGATCCAATGATGAATCTATCAAGACAGATCACCACCTTACTTCAAAGATTATTTTATCTTAAGGTCTTACTAACTTTCTGAAGTAAAGCCTGTTTCCAAGAAGCAAGATGACCAATTAGAATATCCAACATGATAGCAATACATACTAATTGACGCACACATGTCCTAGAAAAGAAAAAGTAGAGCAGAGCAGGACTGATGTTTGAGGATTCTGTCAAGCTATGTTTCAAATGAAGCTACTCAGCATTCAGAAGGATTTCCTTACAGTCTTTTGACTTGTAATGTTCAGGAATTTTGGAAGTCTAATCTAAAGACGACTCATTCTTAATATTTCCTTTCATACAATACATGACAAATATATCTAAGAGTAGCTAAGAAACCATTCAGTTTTAGTATTAGAAGAAAAAAAAACCCAAAAAAAATGACCTACAGCAGATTAACAGGGCCTTTTTCATGTTCTTTTGTAAGAGCTGCAGCCTTCAGGGGAGAGACTGAGAGTCCTTCATGACCTGGAAAGCATTTTCATGGCCACTTACACTGGCTTAATTCTTCAGTTTCAAGGCCTGATTTTTCTGGTCCACCTCCTGCATGCAGTAAGACGTTCTGATGTCATTAACAAGTCTTGTCCTCAGAAGACTGAGGCACACAGTGGCAAGACTGGCAGTTTTAGTATTTGAGACAGGATATACTCAAACTCAGAATTCTGCAGACATTTTTTTCACATCAATAAAAAAGTTGACTTTGAGCCATAAACAGAAACAGGAGACCTGCCTAAAAGGAGGCAGCACCTTGATGGTGAAGGACACTCTTACCAACAAGCCTGTACTCAAGCAGCATTCAGTTACAACAGCTTTGTCTACCCAAAACAGTTGAGTAGAGTCTGACAGCACAGTAGAAGCTGCAGACATACTAAACCAGGCTAGTCTTCTCAAAGTGTAAACCATATACAGCGCAAGTTTATGACGTATTCAAACCAGGTGTAAGGGGTACACAGTGAACTCAAAGGGGAAAAAAACTCAAAGCCAAATGTAGACAGTCTTCAGTTGAGTGATCTGTAACCTATTTTTCATGTAATTGTTAATTAACGGGTCAAATAAAACATCCTTATTTGGGCTATAGTAATTATTTTTACCTTCATGTGAATAATGTGACACCACATTGCAACTCAGCAAATACATTCCCAACCTTTCACAGATTTATGCCTAACTTTAAGCTAACCAAACACTGTATGCCACTTGGATCAGCTCATTTGTGACCTAAGCATGCAGTCTACACAGATCTCAGACTACAAACTCCTCAGAACCCCTTGTTTCTAAACTCACACAACCACCTATTGTAACCTTTGGACTTAGATTATTTCTGATCACAATTTAATATGATTAAGCAGTTTAGAAGTATGTGTAACTAAGACTAAATTGAAAAGGAAAAAATTGAGCAAATATTCCCCAAAGATTTTGTAAAGTATGCAATATTGCTTTAAACCAGCAGAATCATGAATACTGACAATCACACATACACCACAGATACCTGTCAATGTACTCAGTACAAAGCATAAACAGAAGTCCTGTGTGAGCACATATAAGATGTAAAAGCCCAGCACAAGAAAAAGAACAAGCATAACAATACTTATTTAAACTACTGGGCATTAAAACAGTCCATGCTGATAATGAAAGCAACAGAAAATCATCCCAGATTGCAAAGAAAATATTTGAAACAACAGATGCTAGATTTACTGAGCCCATTAAAATAAAACAGTAAGAAAATATCAATCACCAAAAGTTCTGACTTTCTGTAACAAGACTGTAACAATCTCTGGACAATGAATCCTAGATCCCCAGCTATGGTCTTTAAACAGTACCCCAGCCAGCAAGCTGACTGCATCTTTATCTCACTGGTGAGGTACAGCAAATAGCAGTATTGATGGCCTCCAGCCTGCCATTAGCAATGGCAACTCTTGGTTCTGTCCAGAGATGGACACTGAAAAGTCTGGATAACACTAAAGCACTATGACTTACAGCCTGGAAATTCCCAGTTGAGGTGGCTTGCCTAATCAGTTTGATTCAGTCTTAAGGAAGGGGAAGTCAGGAAAGGTTGCAAATCATGGGAACCTACAGACAATGTCAGCAGGTAACAGGGACTGCCAAGTGTTCCTACCAGTAACTGGGAATCCATTCTCTACACCCATGTCATCTTTACATAGATTTCAAATGGACATCACTGAATTATTTCAAGTCTTAGGATGGGTCAGACTATACTATTATGTTCCCTCTTCTACCATGGAACTGCCAAGGGTCCTTCTTCCATCCACAGTCCTAAGATGCTCCCTGCCTCTTAACAGATAAGGAAAGCCACAGCACTCTAGGAGTAATGATCACACTCCCCTTATGCAGTGCTTAAATTATCAAAGGCTTGCTGGAAGCTCTCTCTGCAATTAATTTTTCCTTGATTTAACAAACTAACTACAACCCTTCCTATCCCAAGGGATGAGAGCTACTGTGATAAATATCTTGCTTATTTCACCAAGCAGCTAACAAAAGAGTCTATTCATTTTCTACCATCTTGCTACAAACCAACAGCTAAACCAAAATCAGGCACAGCTTTCCACTCATTCTCAGAAATAATCTGGAGATAAGCTTAACTCCAATATATGATAACAATACTAGCTGCCAATATACTTGACAGCCTCCCAGAACCCTTGCATCTTTTTTCTGTCATCTACTGAGGCAGTCTTAGAAAGACCTTACATTCAATCAAGCCAGTATTAGACAAATGGCTCACACACCATTAATACAACCATTTTAGTCTAACAGTTAAGCAGTGTATTTCATTCAGCCTCTTCAAGTTAATAAATATCATGTAAAAGAAAACAAATAATATGGGAAATCCAGTTTGTCTCTCCTATGCTACTTCAGAAAGCTTGATCACACTCACTTTGAAAATAATTCAGTTCAAAGAAAATATGACATTCCACTAGGAAATAGATCTAACAAGAAATGGTGAAAAGGCTTGTACACAACATCAAAGAACAAAGTTTTACAAAAGGTCACACACAGACTAGTAGTAGTAATGACAAGAACAATACTTAGTATTTTACCTTGTAGTATTTAGAAAAAATAAAATTTTGGTATGAATACTGTACTTCTGCAACTACCGGATAAGGAAGAACAGCTTACTTAAAAGTGACCATTAAATGCAGTTTTTATTTTATCAGTCCACAGGCTGAGGGAATAGATTTCTCCTAGCCTATCTACAAGCATTGTTAGGCATATATTCTCCCAATAAAAATGTCTTGCATTGACTAATTCCAGCAGCTATGTTAGATCAGCTCTCATTGCTCATACCAACTTTGTTGCAGATACTATTTCTGCGGACTATGCAGTAGATGGAGCAAGAGTTTCATTGTAAAGTGTTCTTTAATAATTTTCTTTTTCATGTGCACCTTACATCCATCACTGGACCAAAGGGCTCTAAAAGGCAGACAGCCTTGTTCACTTAATATCCAAGAAAGCAAATTTGAAAAAGATATTATACATAGGTATGCCAGTAAGGACTACTCAGAGACAGTATTATTAATGTTTTCAGTATACATCTCATCGCATTAAGTGATTACAATTATTATTCCTTCTGGAGCCTGACCTTAAGAGGGAAATACTTATTTTAGCCTGTCACCAAATAATGACATTTCCTTGATTTTTTTTTTTTTACTGTAACAATTGCATGGGGAATAAAATCTGATTAGTGTTGGGGGAAAAAAATTACTAAGCAAAAACCCAAATGCTTAAAAGAATTCTATTACCTTCAATCAACAATATTTTCTAGAACAGAGGTACGAGTACACATGTAACCCATTTGTGGAAAACAACCACATCCTCCACAAGAACTCAAGGTAGCATTTAACAGGCTAAGTAACTTTCATGGCAAAAATGAGTCTCTTCTTAACACACAAGATTCTCTGAATTTTTGAGCTATGCCTCTGCTTATTTTAAGGAATGACACAAGCATCTAAGAATTACTAAGAAACTTCTACACAACTGAAGCCAAGCATGCACTCTTTAAAGGAATTTCAGATATTTACTGTTTAAGCACAACTAAGTAATTTCCACTGCTGCTACATGTACTGCGGTCCTCCTTACACTTCCCTAACTGCAGTAATTGAATATCAAATTCCTCACATATCTACTGAGTTTATGAAGAAAATCTCTCTGTACAGAGAACATTATAAAATTAGACTTTTTTCTAAGTAATCATTATAAAGCCTTCATTACTCTCTGCTGACATCAGAAAGAGGACAGCACAGTAACTGTACTGGGGGAGGCAAGGAAATGCAGAGTGAGGAAAAAAAGTCTAACTGGTGAGTATTTGAAGTTGTAACAATCCTTTCTGCACATTTTGAGAAGAGCCCCTAAACCAGAAAGAAATCCCCCCATCTCACCCACAGCAAAGCATTCCTTCATTTCCTTTAGCTTTACAATTTACATTATTCCCATACTGAAATGTTCCTGGAGATTCACACAAAAGGGTATTTACTTGAAGGATAAACAGAAGCTACAACTAGGCAGCTTTAGCAAAGCTTTGTATTTGTTTGGCTTATGTCATTAAGGGAGCAAAACTGGAAAAGGTCCCAGAAAGAGTGAGAAGCATAAGGAAGTTGGCAACAAGTATTCAAGCACAAAAGCAAGTTAGTAACCAAAATGTGGGGGAAAACTAACTGCGGGAGCAACAGTATGATAAAGATAGGTATTAAATGGCCAGCAACTCAACAAATGTGGGCAAATTGAATCTCAATGATGAATAGTAGGGGTTACACAAGAATAAAACTGATGTGATATCAAGTTATAGACTATCACCAGGTTTAAAATTAAATTGGTCAAATACTGGAGGGACTACATAAGAAAATTTATCTATGTGATAGTCTTCTGTGAATATCATATGGATGATTGATGGTAAAATATTACAAGTAAATGGCTTTTTTCCCTTCTGGAAAAGGGAGCTGATAGGAGGCAAGTAAAAGATGTTTTTGTTTTACTTTCTTCCTAAGTACTGGGTTGAGATGGAAAAGAAACAAGTGGAGAGAGGAGGAAGCTAGGAGGAAAGCTCCCAAGGGAGCTGAAAATAGCACCCTATCGCAGTGACTAAGGCTGTCTCTCCACATACAAGGTGCATATTTTACTGCACCATGAGTAAGGCGTGGGTCCTCCTACAGAAGCACCTTGGAGCAAGAGGCACTACAGGTTTTACCGCAACTTCAGCCTTGGGCAGGAGCCTTTACAGCAAGCCCAGCCTAATCTGTCCAAATCTAATCTATTTTCTCCAACCACATCTGTCTAATGAAAGATGCAATTTCTTTCTAACAACCTTCCCTAATTTGGTCTCTCCTTAAGATTTTAGAAGTTATCACACACTATTACTTTATAATACAAAAACAATTAGACATTGTCACCAGTAAAATTATCATTATCTGCTCTTGGAAAAGACTGCTATGGGCTATCCAGTAACCCTTTATGTTCAAGTTATGTGAACAGTGATGTACTTCATGAGTGCTTTCAGAGGCGAAATAAAATTCTGTGATTATTCAAGTTATCAAATCACAATTGAATGTGTGTAAAACACAGTTCTGCAGCACAACTGGACAAGACTCCTTATATTGAATCTATTAGAATTAAAGTCTGGGTATGGCACTCTTGTTATCATTCTCCCACTTTTGTGAATTGCACAGGCCAAATGTCTACAGGATTATTATTCTACTTGCTGACAACGCACTACTAGGATCACAAAGAACAAGGCAGACACTGATCTAAAGACATGAATGTGTTCCATTCCCTCCTCCGTAGGGCTCAACCATGTTTATCAATCCTTACCTGAGAAATTATTAGGACTCAGGGTATTATAGTTACTGGTCATTTAAAATGACTGAACAATGGAAAGTAAGTCTTAAAGTCACTTTTCTTGCAAGTGCTTCTTTAGATTTGGCATACAGCTTGGAAATCAAAACTATGAAACTAGCTCAAGCTTACTGTAGCCAGCCTTTTGAAGAACAGAACTGTGAAGAAAACAAAATTTTCCCCCCAAAACATACCATATTTCTGTATTACTAACGCAGCTTTCTGTAATGTCTTACATTTTTATAAAACACTCCAAACTTTAAACAGTTTGTACACAAAGCTGCGGGAGTCACTAGTACTGAGCACTTAGACCTTTAACAGCTCGGCAGGAGTCTTTACAGAAGTCATTTGATCCTAAGCCATGTTAATGCTAACCAAACACGTGGAGTGCAGACCACTTCTTGTGACACCCACAGCCTACACCTAAGGTGTCCCACAAGCTTAGGGACAGCAAGATGAAATTAGCTTTTTTCCTGTATGCACACAAAACAAAGGAGAAACTGAACACACAGCCAATTCATTCCAGCAGAAGAAAGCCTGCTTTCCACAATGATTTAAGTGGTGTAAAGTATCTGTCAATCAGCTGACCTGGTAAGATGTAGAATTTCAGAACAACATAATGATCTTCCATTCTACAGAAACACGCAGAAAACCTGCACTTTTACATTTTACAAAAATATACTATTGATCAACCATTACAGCCTAAGCCATGGCATTGCTCCACGAGCACGTTTGGTTTACTGCTTTAAAGGTTAATTGCAGCACAGCTGAATTTAACAGTACAGATGCCTTATGATGCTTGTGGACATGTGTCCTTCAGAATAAGTTTTCCTTGAAAGCATAAAACAAATCGCTGGCAAAATGCTTGCCTTAAAAAAAAAAAAAAAAAATCAAACCAAACCCACCAAAAAACTAACAAAATACATTTGTTTCCAACTGCCATCTCAATTCAAAATGCAGCAGGATTACAATGACTGACTACTTTACAGTGCTATACAATAGCTAGAGAATGCTATAGAATCATGAGGGATCAGAAGGGACCTCGAAAAAATCATCTAGTCCAATCCCCCTGCCACAGCAGGATCCCCTAGACCAAGTCACACAGGAACACACATCCAGGTGGGTCTTGAACGTCTCCAGAGGAGCCTGTTCCAATGCTCCATTACCCTCACTGCAAAGAAATTCCTTTGATATTTATATGGAACCTCCTCTGTTCCAGCTTGCACCCACTGCCCCTTATTCTATCACTAGATGACCCTGATAAGAGCCTGGCTCCATCCTCCTGACACCCACCCCTCACATANTGAGGGGCCCAGAACTGGACACAATGCATCACATGCAGTCTCACCAGTGCAGAGTAGGGGGGGAGAAGAATCTTTCTCAATCTGCTAACCATCCCCCTTCTGATCCACCCCAGGATGCTGTTTGCCTTCTTGGCCACAAGAGCACATTGCTGGCTCATAGTTAGTTATCCTGCTGTTCACTAGGACCCCAGGTCCCTTTCTCCTACAATGCTCTCCAACAGGTCAGTCTCCAACCTATCCTGGTACCTGGGGTAGTTCTTGCCCAGATGCAACACTCCACACTTAGCCTTGTACCTCGTTAAATTTCTCTCTGCCCAGCTCTCTAGCCTACTCAGGTCTCGCTGGTGTTTAGTCACTACTTAGAAGAAACAAGATTAAATAAGACCAGGAAAACCTGCTTTAACAAGGGTCATCTTATCCTCTTGGAATGTGTAACCTTGGATTTGCTAGGATGTTCACCAAAACTGTCTAAGCTGCATCTGCATCATCACATGCAGCTATGAAGCCTTAAACTGACCTTGAGATTTCAGAAACCCTTTCATTTTACTATTTCACCAAGCTTTTCAGAGAAAAGAAATAAAAACTCTCTTTTATTCTAAGTGAAATACAAGTGGCCCTATTTAAGGCTCAATTTAGCACTGAGCAGAGAAGACACAAAAAAGGTGTCAATTTAGGATGTGAAAAAAAAAGTTAACAAACAGGCTTGGTAGTTGATATGAATAAAGAGTTTATTATTCAAACTAATTTTCAGGTGCATTATATTCATTACACTGAATGATGTGAATGTTTTGATTGAACTCTCCTTCATAGTTGTTTTCAGAAACATTCAGCTGTAGACAATATTTCTTAATTATTCACTACTACTTACAGGAGAGTAATGTTTGAATTTGAAGTAAAAAAAATTAAAACTTTCAGTGATTCTGAAATTACAGAAATATTTTTTAATCCACAAAAGACAAGCAACAATTACACAAAAAACAAGGATTCTGTTTCTGACAACAACAAAATAATAGATCATGTCATGACCATGACACAAGTAAGGTATCTAAATGCTTTCTCTCTCATATCACAACATCTGAAAAGTTTGCTCAAAACTCCTGAGTTGTTAGTAGTTCCATTTTTTATGAAAATCTGTCTTAGGGCCTTAGCTGTACCACAGATTTCTAGCTCCACATTAACAGTAAAATTGCCTGTCCTTCACACAGGCTTGTTTTTCAATGGATCTGCTCTACTGGAGGTCAGTGTTTAAAGCCTGCTCTCAAACACCAGTAGGATAGTAAGGCTAAGTCTCTTCTAGACTTTGATAATGTGAAAAACAACTCAACTCTGCAAGTGCAAATAAAAATCACTTATTGAGAACTGTAACTGCATTTAACAGAAAAATTGACTAATTTTCCAGTGTTTAAACTATTAGTACCAATTAGAAGTTAGCAGGAGCTCTCTACTAAACAGCAATTGCAGTAGTAGAACTGTACCATATTTATAGTAGTAGCACATATTAATTTCCAAATATAATTTGGTACCACAAATAATTAAAAAAAATCCTAATTTTCCTGATGACTAGAATATTTTAAATGCAAAGTTAGAAAATGTTAATGTTCTGTTAATAGAAACAGGATGTCCACATGGTCAGAAAAACACAGTAGTAGAGACCCCAACTTTAGCATTTAACTCCACTGACCATGTAAATACAGTTTTTTGAATGCCAACCACAATCTAACTTTGTTCACCTACAAATTTCAAAATCCCCATGACATATGAAATTGAACAAGTAGTACAATGAAAGCGCATTAACTCTGTCTGAACTTTAACACTACATTGCTGCAACATCTAGAAAGCAGCATGAAGCTACAATTTCACTTGTTTGTTCCAAAATATGTTTCTTTACAGAAAGAAAATGAAACTACACACCTATGACACCCATCCCACATCTCTCTCTGATTCAGAAGGAAGTTTAACTTCAAAATGGATAACAAAATGAACCTTGTTCTCTCCATGCATAATGCTCTAGCTAAAGACATGTTTTTCCCTATAACATAGGAGTTTGCTCAACAAGACTGCACAGAGAAAAAACAAACCTTCAAAATAGGATTAGAAGAACATACTTCATTTTCACTGTTCAAACAAGCATAAGACCTAATGGTGTATTATATGATAAAGGAAAATAATATTATAAAGAAAAAAAACACAGGCATTCTCTATTTTGCTAAAGCCCCATCTCCTGTGGATAAGACAGATACAGCTGTACTTTTGAACCCATAAGGCTTGGAAACTAGGCCATTCTTCTGCTTAAGGCACTGAACGAAAGAATTCTTGTCAGATACTTTCTCCCACGCCCCCTCTGTCCAAATCAAAACCATGTGTTCTTATTGTGCAAAAGCAATCCAGAAGGAATAAAAAAAAGAGAAAGAAATTAAACATTGTATAATTATTGCTACCCCAACCCAACTATTCCATCCTTGCCATCCTCTTATCTCTTGCCCAGTTGAATTTTTTATCTCTTTAAAATGCAGCTGTCTAGCCTCCCCTATCAGAAAGTCATCTTTAACCACACCCACTGTAGCTGGCATCACCCTCCCCTTACTATCCTGCAAATGGGTGTGTGTATCAAAATTATAATTATTTGTATGATAATTAAGCAAATCACATGATCATAGGTGACTGCATCATGCCTTCCTTTAAAACTCCCTCTGCCATCACATCTCTTTGATCACTCTCGTATGGCACTGGCTAGGTAAGACAAACCACAACTCCCACATTCCTCCTCCACTCTGGCCAGTGTCATGATCTGGCACTGCTGCCTTGTTTGTTCCGGCTTCCGCCATAAACATGCAAGATCTCTGCAGCAGGATTAACCAACTTTTATGTGTCTGAAAGGTACAAAGGAAAATAACACCCTAAAACCTAGAAAATGCGTGACACCACAAATAAATAATAACTTCACAAGTAACAGTCATGCCTCCAAAAAACGAAATTACATTTTAAAACATATTTTTTCTATAGCGTCATACTAAGAGGTCCTTATGTCAGAAAAAGCAAACTACTTATTTTTATTAATTTTTCTAAAGCAGGTAGGATAAAGCTAATGTTGAATCTGAGTCTTAGAGAGCTCTCCAAAAACATCTAAAAGAATGTATTACTTAGCTTCTTTTGCCTTATTTCAGCAAAGCCACTCCCTGATTTAATGAGCCCCTTCTCTCAATTAATACCAAATACAAGACGACAAGAGGTACTCTAACTTAAACCCTTTTATTCCTGTCCCTATCCTCCCCTAGCCTCCAGATGGGAAGCTCAGTTCACCCAAATTAACCCCAACTGCAAGTGTTTGAATGCACTGAAACATTACCTACAGCCTACATAACATGTATCAGGAAGAAGCTGTAAATAGTTACACGTAGAAAAACAAACACACAAAAATTATTACTTTAGATACTATTCTTAACCTTCACTTGAATAACATTAATCCGGTAGCAGGCAAGAAAATAACCTTTAATGTATTGCCTCCACCCATGAATTTCCCCGAGCTTCCCCAATAAACAGTTCAACAGGAATAAGTCTTTGACAATCATATGCTTTTTTGTTTCCTCAAACATAGCTTTCATGAAAAAGTAAGATTTCCAATCAAAAATATACATGGACATATGCTGGAAAGAAAACCCACAGCACCATGAGAAATGAAGAGGAGCACAAAGGAAAAATTAAAAAATAAAGTGTGAACTTCTGTAACACAGACCTATCAGTTACACACGCACTGACTGCTTCCCTCCACCTGTTGTTTGTCCGTGGTTGGCAGTCCCGGTACCTTTCATTCCAGCTTTCTGATAAGACTTTATCAAGTAATCTGCTGCGTGAACTTATCCCTTCTAGGTTATTTTCAACGGGTGTTACAGGATAAAAGGCCCAAAGAATTATGGAAATATGCATGGTTTTCACCCATCCCACCGCCATAATTCCTCAGAGAACGCATATTCTTATGATAGGTGCTACTTTATTTATTCATTTTTCAAATGACAGAACACATGCTTGCATACTCGATGAGAAAAACATACACTGACTTTTTTTTATTTTAAAAAGCACTGAAAGCAGCTGCCGAGAGAACGGGGTGGTGGGGTATTCTGCCATGATTTCATGCAACAACTTCACACCATGTGCAAACCACAGCTGGATGCATACGTAGGTTTGTACACAGAACCATCAATCAGCTCGCTCTCAGATACACAGCTACTCTGTTCCTTGAGAATCACACAATGGAGTACCATTACCGAGATGGCCATGCATATGAGACTGAAGAGAAGCGCCCTCTTGAAGATCACCATCAGCTGCAGAACTTAAAAGAGCTCTAATACAAATACTAGGGAACTGGAAGCACACACCACAAAGAGATCTATTTACCTGGCTAAAACCACTCATACATACCTTGCTTTAACTCCTCACTCTTTCCAGTAACTTCTCCCTTTAGTTGCAACTAAACACCATGGTTACCTAGAGCCTACTAGCTAGGCGTTGTGCTTCAAGGGCCATCAGCATAAGCACTTTGCAAACCCATCAGTGTTTATTAGCAGGAGGAAGTGCATCAAGTGTAAATTAAGAGTCTTGGCCTCTGTCAGAGTTCATTTTAAAATCAAGCGATGCTGCTGCTTGAGAGACCAGGGGTAGGCATTAGGTCTTCCTGCCAGTCTCCAACAGCCAGAAGCAACAGTCTTCTTAAGATCTCTGCTCCAAAACCCAGCAGACACCAGTCTAATGGCAGTGCTAGAATTATTTTTGCAGATTTGGAAACTTACTATTGAACAGCTCTTCACTGCATATCTGAGTGGAGGATTATAGTCACTAGTATTAAGTTACTGACTTAAACAAAGAATTTCATGAACAAATGTGTAATTGTGTGTATTTTGATATCCTGTACCAACTTACTTTTTCTAGCTACGAAATATATTCTCTGGAATAATAATAATGATATAAAAAAAATCCCTACTTATCTCTGTGTCAAACTAGAGCAATCCAAAGTAGCATAATATTTTCTAAATGAGCTACTAACACTTGAATTAAAGTCTTAATTCCACAGAAGTAGATGACATTTGAGACTATTTCCATTTGGTTGTGTAAGTATACTTTGAAAGTCCTAAGTACTATATTACTGGATATATGCATAAATATTTCTTATCCTTTCCTGTCATCTCTCTCATCTACATTCCTACATACATTTGAAATGGAGACTCATGAGTAACATGTATCACTCAAACATGGATTTTGTCATTTAAATAAATCTGAATGCCCATTTTCATCTCAAGATGGTTTTGCTTTGACACTAACACAGGATTCATCAGTCCATTAAGAGTAAGGATAGACCAAATACATGTCCGCTTGAAGCTTCAACCAAAGATCAGGCTGATATTGCCACAAAATTAAACTTCCACTGTGCAATTGACACTAAAAGCTCATGATAATAAAGATACCAAGCTAGATACTCATTTATAGCATCTCATTTCTGTTACCTTGTCCTTCCAAACCTTCTTTTCATATCCACTTTTCAGTTCATATAAATTCAGTAACCTATTCAGCAGGTACTCCTGCTTTGATTTGTTCAGTAACAAATGTAAAGATCTCCTGCTGTCGGCCACAACCCTTAATATTGATGCAATATGAACATGAGCCTTCTTCAAACCATTTCAACCCACTACACCATCCTTGTTTCTTACTGATCTCTTTCCACCCAAGTAGAAGTTGGTGTAATTGCATGTATTGAGTCTTTTTCCGCTTCTGCACCTCCTGCCACCTTCCAAAAGACAACTAACAATACCAGACACACATTCCAAACACATCTCTTTGAATATTGACCCCCACATCTAAGACGAAGATTTCACACCTTTCATCGCACCGCCTCTAATGGTCTGAACTAGCCACAGTCCAGGACTTGAAGACTTCTCAGGTGTACGTACCATCAACAGTAACCAAGAATGGTTATTTTCTGTGAGAAGACCACCATGACCAAGAACACTACACTCCTACTCCACAGAGTCCGGGTGGAGCAGATAAAGAGCCCAAATGGAGCACAAAGGCAGATACAAACCATCAGCTCGGGAGGTATCAAGGACACGACCACTGCCTCTCTCGGGCACAACACAAGACAGAGCAGAGGAAAGCATGGAGGAGCAGCAACGCAGGGAACCCCCTTCGAGGTGGAAACCAAACAAAGAGCAAGTAGAGCTGAAACCCGAACGCGAGGCCGTATGCCATGCGGCAAGAGAGCCCACGGGTGGGTGCCCAGGCACCGGCACAGCAGTGCCCACTGTGGGAACCCACCAATGCACCACAGCCCAGCCCCAGCGCAGTCCGGCTCACGGGGCCGGAGGCCTCTTCTTGGCGGAGAAGCGGGGCCAACAACCGCCCGAACGCGCCGGGCTCAGGCCAAGTACATATAAGGGCAACCCGGCCCGGCCCAGCAACGCGTAGAAGCCGGTTCCCCCACCGCCCCTACGGGAGGCCCAGACCGACGTGGAGTCCAGCTGGGTGCCGAGGACCAGCGGCTACGGAAGGGGCCCGGCGCGACACTCACGTTCTCCGTGTCCCTCTCGTTGACCGTGGGTAGCGGCGTGCGAGTGGACATCTTGTGCGCCGCGGTGGGGCCGCGCCCCGGGGGAAAGGCCGCCCGTTCGCCTAGGCCGCGGCGGAGGCCGCCGGGCGCTCACGG
>VZRI01011988.1:0-10560 GCA_013397515.1 Upupa epops
CTGGATAATCTTTTGAGGTCCCTGCCCACCCCTAATAATTCTATGATATATATGTACTTGCGGACATATGCACATATATATATATATATATATATATCGATCTATTGAATGTGTACTTGATAAGAGAGATTAAAATCACTGTGTCTTTCAGGCACAAGCAGTTTGTCATCAAATAAAGAAATATCTGAAAAGAGAAGTTAAACACAGAAGTTCATAATCTGAGTGGGATGTAAATAACACCTCTACTGTAAATTCACCAGAATTGCATATCTGGCAGTTCATTCTGTCTATCATGCAAAGCTAAAACATACCCAAAATGCTTGCTGTTATTTCCAGCTACAAACTAAGTCTCAGAATTTATTAATACTCTTTCTTCCCATGTAATGCTTTGAAAACCATGAAGATACTATAATATTGACATTTTAGAACATGCTATTAAAATCTAAAGTATCTTTGTTTCCCTAGTACAAGCAGTATATCTTTAAATGCCTGTCTTACTCATGAAAACTGGGGCTTCAGTCGATGTAAATATTTGCTTAGATTAAAAGACTCCAATGATTAGTTCCAGAAATTGCATCTCAGATGTATTGATTAGTACCCTTAGTTTTTCTGGAAGTTTTGTTAAAGATTTCAGGCTTTCTAGCATGCTCTTAGTTTAATTGTCTGAATCATTGGATACAATCACAGTGTCTATAGACTGGAAATAGGACAAATGTTCATATCCACATAATTTCAGCAACTGAGGAGGAGATGTTGCAGGCTATTTTATGAACACACAGATACCTCGCACTCAGACCCCAAATGCTCAGAATACCAACATGATTTATTTCATGAGATATTCAAATGTTTTAAATAGAGTAAGTCATCAATTTGGTAAGAAAAATGTACCTGCATATATATATATATATATATATATATTTAAAGGTTATTATTGCTGCAGATATTTGTATCAGCTGAAGAATGACCAAATCTAAGAGATCAAAGTTCAGTTCCCAACATACAGTATCCTGAGATGCAATTGATTATTTTATGTAGATTGCTACAAAAAATATTTTAATTCTACATGCAGTGGTTTTGACTTACACTTTCCAGATTAAGAATAACTTTTATAGCAACACATTTGTCTACAGTCATGGAATCCCATAACAAATGTTGAGAAAGGAAGAATAATATCCTGTAGCTAATGTGGGGGGTCTTACAACAAAGAAGTCCAGCATCATTTTCATTAACTTCTTGTCTGAAAAAAAAAACATTTTATTATCTGAGTAACATGAAAAAACACTAGACCTTGTGAGTAAAACATTAACGTTCATTTCATATTTTTACCCTCAACACTCTCCTTCTAGGTAATTTGAAATTAAAAATGGTGGAGACACCTCCTTGTACACAGAACAGTATATGTGAGTAAAGGGTATACTATTGCTTGATGCTGTCAGTAACCCATGTGTAATCTGTACGACTAAATAGGATATCTACTGTTTTCTCCTAAGAAAGTTTTGCTGGACACACAACATACAGTTCATTTTAGAGGATTCTAGCAAGGATTTCTAAAGATTGCACCATCTATAACAAAAAATAGGTACTGACCTATGATCTGATATTCAGATAGGATTGGTGAGTGATTATTTTACAAGCTTGTGTAATAATCTACAGAGCAATTAAGCACCTTTTAAATCTCCAATTACATGAGTCACTCTGTAAGGAAATACATCAATAGAGAACTAGGTCTAAGAGATAGGCCATAAAGCTTTTATTCCTTGCATTGTTAGCTGCTGAAACATATAATTCAAGAAGTTATACTGAAATAGGCTGTGTTTCTTTATTCTCTAAAGTGCTCTATTTATATTGTCGTGTTTTCTTTTAGGAAGAGCAGAAAAATGTACGAAATATGATAAAATTGTAGGAAAAAAACCCTGCAGATATGTACAACTTAATTTAACAAATGTCACAAAACACAAAGAGTTTGCAATTTAACAGTCTTAATTTACTAAAATCAGGATTTTATTATGAACATTAGATGATTTTTTTTGCAGGTTGCTTGAAGGGAACAACAGATGCCAGGTGACCTGACAGCTGAAAATGGTTTTGTACAAATTAAAAAGTAAAGAGCACAGGTTAAGGGATGGATGTAATTGAAAGTCTCTTCTGTCTAAGCATTTAAAAGAAAGCTTGCATCTGGAATTGTTATGCAATATAAATGTAATAGAACTGATGTGTTAAACTGAACCACTGAAAGCAACACACTGGAAAAAATATATCCTAAATGTCAATATTTAGAATATATCTAACTCATCCAGGAACGTCTTCACACAGATAATTAACTAGAAGTCTCACCAACTACCATACTATCACCAGAACAAAGGATTATACATTGACAGTCCTAAAAGAGTCAGTGAAAGTCTCTCCTCTCCATGTATCTAATTCATGGGAAAACGTTAGGGAAATTGTTAACAAGTGCATTAACAAACTTGCAAGACACTTTTGGCAGAAACTAGTGAATTCGTTGAGGGCAAATCTCACATGGATGACCAGATACCTCAGACTGATTCAGGCTACAGTGTCATGGGAACCAGGACTCATTCAAACATAAGTGAAAAGGTGGTGACCGATGCAGCTTCCCATGCTGCACCTGGCTTCAAATCAAACACCTTTAACTAACAATCAAGGTGCTGTTACAAAATGCAGTATTCACAGGAAGGCATCAATCTGCACATTATGCCAAAGTAGTACAATGTAACTCTTGAGATCTGTAATGGAACAGAGAAAGCATTGCAAACACAGAAGCATGTGTTTGCACATCTATTCCTCTTCATCCTTCCCTTCAGAGTCTACTAAAGTTTAATCATTTATAAGGAATAGGTAAAAGTAGTGTTAACACTGAAAAGTCTGCAACCAAGGTGTAAGAGCATAAGGGGGATGCCACAAAACAGCAGAAACAACTGGAAATCAAAGCATCACCAACAACTGAATTGGGAATAATTTTGTTCTGGATAGGAGTCAGGTTGCCATTAATAGGAACTTGCAAACTGGCTAATGCTCTCAGATAATGCAGCTTGCCATGTGTCTCATTTTATCACTAAACTTGCAAATTATAATGCTCACACTGTATGTTTGAAGAAGTGAGATAGTGTGGGAATAAATAAAATCAGCTTTGTAGCCTTAAAAAACAGCCATTCATGAGTTACTGACAGCAGAGGAAGTCCTTCCCTAACTCAGTACTGTGTTCCTTTATGGTGTGCTACCTCACCAATGGCCCTTAGAGAGAGGTGCAGCCTCAAGCCATCATGACTATAAATGCAGAACAGCATTTCAAGGGGCAGAAGATAAATCCCATATTCATATAGTTGTCCATCTAGTTCTCACTATATCTGAAACAGCAGGCATGATTCCTTCTCTGAACAGGAGCAATTATTTAGCTCTAAATAAAAATGAATGTCAGCATTTTAGTAGAAAGTGATTTAACACAGCAAATTAAAAACTGCATTTGAAATACCCATTTCAAGCAATCTCTGAAAATGTAACAGGCACATGAGAAAAGATTTACTAATGTACAAAGCAGAGGTTATTTCTCTCTTCCTGCGCCTGTAGATACCATCAGTTCAAGCATAATGATACTAAATTCCCTCAAACGGTACAGGCCTCCAATTAAACTAGGAAAATTGGCTTCAGGATTTTCTTCACCATCACTGCAAATGCAATGGGTCATTGACTTTAATAACAGGAATGTGTTGCAGTAGACCATTCATGGCAATTAGCGTACAAGTCAACATCTTAAAAGCACGTTTAGCATAACAGTAACAAATAGAGGATGGATCCTAAAAAAAAGCCTTATATCCTATGTGGGCTATCTAACCCCACTGCCTAATGGCACTTAGACATACTACAAGAAGGCAACATATACAGAGCTCACCCACTGGACAGAGTAGACTTAGATTTATGTAAGTATCAATGGGTATTTTACTGTTTTAAACAAATCTTTCAGAGTCATTAAGCACTTTTTCAGTGGTTATGGAAGAGCATATTACATTTATTTATGGTTCCTCAAACTAATTCTGAATTGGCAACACATAAATCCAGATCATTATGCTGTATTTTATTTTCTAGTTATTATACAAAAAACACTACAGTAGCACACTTTCTCCCAGTTTTTCCACAAAATCACTTGTTCTTATGTGTTTTGTAGTACTTCAATATGAAGTTAAATTGACTAATAGAATTGCCCCTACTAAATTGGACTATTTATATGTCTAGTTCCATTTCTCGCCTCCAGCAATAGCCAGTATTCAGTAATTTAGAAGGAAACCAGGAAACAAATACTGCTTCTCAGTAATTGCTTTAGTTTTTAGAACACAAGGGAAGTGTTTCCTGACTCGTAAAGTTATTTGTTCCCAGAGCTCTGTAGATCTGTTTGTGCCAAACTTCAATCAAGACAAGTGTGTCACAACCCTGCTAACACAAACTCAGGGGGTATGCTTCCAGATGCCATCCAGCCCAGACCCATATTTCAACAGATGTTCCTGTCAGCATCATTGCCCCAACATAAAGCTCAATCTGTATCATTTTCTTGTCTTCAAAAAAGCTCTTGTCTAGACCTGTCCCTCTTCTTTCCCCTCCTGACCATGCTCTCTCTTCCATGAATTGTGTTGGTAAAAATGACACTTGTTCCAAACCACTGTTTTCAGACACAGTAAAATTAATAAATAAATACCTAAACAAATTAATTTCTCACTACAAGTGTGCCTTTTTCATCCTTGAAGTGCAGATGCAGCATCAAGGACCTTGCTTCCATCTCACAAGTAAAGGCTAAGGAAAATCATCTGCTTTGTCTCCAGTGTTGTCGTTGAATTTCTCATCCCCAAAGAAGTTGGAAATAAGTGAACAGGAGGAAAGTCACATGTCAATGGACACAGAGAAACTACCAGAGGTGAATGACTTACATATAATCACTCCCACAAAGCAAGTAGCATTACCTAAATATTGTTACTATTTTTTATTTTTCTTCTCTAGATTAGAGAGAGCGTCAGGAACATCTGTCTAATTCCTATCACACAATGCTTACTGATAGCTTTTCTTGTTTATTACTATATCAGTTAAGTTGAGCTTTTTTTTTCTGAAGTTTACATCTTATATTTCAATATATGCAGCCACTAGCTTCAGCAATACTTTCCCATAGCCCAGGCCAAGGTTCTCTACTTTAAATAGATACAGTACAGTGGTTATACCAGTTCCTCTCTGTCTTGGTTTGAAAATTACCAAATTTTCAGGTATTATTTGTGGTGCCTTTATGAAGAAAAAGTATTTTATCTTGAAGTTGGAGGTAGCTTTCCTAGCAGACCTCCTGTGTTAGTGTCTGGAGTCTACAGATAATTGGTGGACAGAGTCTATAAAAGGGAAGGTACTTCCTGCTTCCTGGTCTTTCTTCACCTTTCTTCATTGTCTTCTTTGCCATCTTTGCATTTCTCCTGCTTCTGCTGCAATATATGTTGAGACACAGACAGCTTCTCTACAAGACAGCTCAGATAGCAACCCCACCCCCACCCTGGGGTGTGGGGCAGGTGCGAGCAACAGCTCTCAACACACTGCCACTGAAGGCTAGAATGAAAAAGAAACCTAAGCCTGGCTGCAGATCTTCTGTGGGGTTAGCCACAGCCCTTTTTCGCATGGGAGCTTGAAAGCAGAGTGAGCTTACCCCTTCTGGACTGTGTCCAGCACTAACTCACCCTAGCTTCAAGCAGGGTGTCAAAGAGACAAGCTGATTTCTGTACCTACAGAACCCCTTTGCTGGGGGAGAACCTGCAGCACCCCCTTCTTTCCTTGAGGGCTCAGACACAGAAAACCAGCACCAGCTCGTTACAGTTTATGGTAGTGAGCCAAAGAGAGGGCAACTCCTCCACACAGACACCTCTACAGTTTGATGGCCTTTGAAGATGAACTCTTAACCCTCTCCCTCCTTTGGTGCCTGACCACAGGGGATAAGAAAGAAAGGCTCTACATAAGGCCTGTAGAAAGTCCTTGGACAAGCCCCTGAAAAGCCTATTTGCCATTAACAGGCATGTCCACACATGACTCCCCATGTTGGCTTGGTCTCCACCAGGCTGCCAAAGATCCTGTATACTCTGCCACTGAGATACTGAGAGAAGCCTCTAAGAAAAGAGAGAAAGATCACAAATACTGATCTTCTAAACCTTTAGCAAACAGAGAGAGTCTGGAATTCTGATGTATCCTCTACATTTGACCCTACTATAGCCTCAAAGAGCCTCTGAGCCAATGGGAGCTAGAAATATGCTGGAGATGTCACAGGGTGCTGATGTCTGTCTGCATGAGGGTCAGGAAAAAGAACTTTTCCACAAGCATCAAATGTATATTTATTTTGTGCTGTATTCCTGCCACCATCACCCACCACCCACCTCTTTCTCTTCTGGAAGGTGGGAGGGGTGTGTGTTTGGTGGCTTTTGTGGTTATGAGAGTTAGTGCACACCCAGTTGTCCCAGAGCTCTCATCTAAGGCCAAAAATCAATGTGTCAGCTGTCTCCCATTTCTCTCAGAGTGTGTGTAAAGGCATTGTGATACAGTTTCTGGTTTACCTCTGATTCTTTTACTTACTTAGGGATTTTTTTCCTTATTGGTGATGGGTTCAATAAACTGTTCTTTCTAGCAAAGTTGCTTCATTGCCTGTGGAACTCTCAGTGAGAGCTGGTTGTTGTGCTAGAATTACAGACACCAACCCAAACCGATTTAGACCTTCTCGTGAAACCATCACAAATTGGAAGTTCCACTGGGATAGATCTCAAGGTAATAGGTCTGGTTCTCAAGAGATTTTGCAGGCAATTGAACCTGTTACCCCCCTTCGTGTCCGTCCCGTTCCCCCCCATTGGTTTGAACAGAGAAAGACTCTTTTCAATCTAAATTCTACTGCTTGATCACATGACTTAACAGAACTGTGTGCACCTGTTCTAACTGGATTTTACAAAGACATGCATATTAACACTTTCAATCCACAACTATGTGTCTCACCAAATCACTCTTTCTGTGTTATCATCAAAGCTAAAGCAAATTTCTAGGCCTATAGATGTTGGAATTAGGGAATTGACTTTGCTTGTTTTCCAAAATAAAATCTAGGGTATCTCTGCTCATACTGCAAGCGTTTTGTTGCCTTAAATACCTTCTGAACACAATAGAAATGAAACTCTTCATTTGTGTTTAAAAAATGAAAAAAAGTTTCATCCTAAAAGGAATTAATTCATATCATATAGTTCAGAAGATCCCCAAGGTCATTCTATACAGTTTGTTAATCAGAATTTCGATGAACACAGTAAATCAGAGGATTTATTCCAACAGCTCTTGTATCTCACTACCCTTATCTCAGTATCTTTTTCAATGTCTTAAATGTTTTTAATGTAAGAGATACTATCATTACATCAAGCAGACCCAGCTATATAGATTGTTTGATGTTGTACAACAACAGAAAATTAACAGTATCCTCAATTAGATTAAAAGTGGAAATTTAACACAAGAGAAAATCAAGGAAGACTAAGTGTGAATTTCTGAAACTGACAGCACACTAACAATTGAACTGTTTTCTAGGTCAGTTTCTGTATAGATATTACATAAAGGTTTGACAGAGATCTTAAAGAAGGTCATGTAAAGGGTGATGAAGGCTGGGCCAGCTGGAAACAGGTTAGTAGGATAAGACCTCTGACTTCTGCTTGAAAATAGGCAAATTTGGATTTGAAAGGTAACAGAGACTGAAAAAGAGAAAGAGAATACATGGACAGAGAGGCAAAGTTAGACAAGGATATGGCAAACACCTCAAGTCAAGCTCAAATGAGGCTGTATAGTAAAATAGCACATATTCAGGGTTCTGGTATATGAAGTTTGCATGAAAAATGTGGTGGGTGATGGTAAGATATTACGTGAGGGGTGGAAAAAGAATATGAGGCAAAAGTGTATGCTAAATTCAGAGTGAACATGGGGAGGACTTGAGACATCATTTCATTTGGAGGCAGCCTTATTCAAAAAAATAAAACAAGAATGGCAGGGAAAAACTCTGAATCACAGAAATTGAAGACCAACATTTGATAAACAGGATAAAGCCCAACACACCTAATGCAAAGCATCATATAATTTGTTTTTTAGCCTCCCTATGCTAAATTGTCATAACCAAGACAGACTTTCCAAAATTAAAAAAATTGGATATTGTGGGAGCAAAAGGAAGGATAAGGCACATGAACAGATGCAGAGAAAAATTTTACATATTTCATGAATTTTAGTCTATATTCTCACACTCTTCAAGTATTTGGCTTGCAATTTTAAATGTATAAAATATAACAGGTACTGGGCATCTGTGTCAAAATCAGCAAATTGAAGTCAAAAAGCATTACAGGAAGCGTATCAATTTTTGAAATAGAAAATTGAAATGGAACATTTGTATCAATATTTTCAGGGTGGAAGGGCATAGAATGATCTTTTAGGAAGCAGCAAATGCTGCCAGCTCAGTTCACTGAATATCCAGTCTTCTCTCAACCCAATTAGTATTAAAATATCTGCAAATTTTTCAAATTATTGCAAGGTTTATATCAGCAATTCTTCATCTAATGTACTTCCTGGGTTTCAAAAGATTCTCTGAAACCTTAAGTGATTGATTTTGAAAAGCAAACCAATGGAGCAATTGACAAAATCAATTTCAAATGGCAATTATTATGTTACTTTTTAGGATTGACTAAGGTCAGCTCTGTAGAGAGCTTATGGTCTTCCTTATCAACTTTGCACGATATACAGTCCCTAGAAACAAAACATTACTCATTCACATGGAGTAAATACTTTGGATCTATTCTGGAGATATTCAGATTTGTTTCAAACCAAAGGAAACCTTGTGTATTTGAAAAAGAAACCTAACATTTTATACCAATTAAAACCTGCAAAAACACCTGCCGCTACATAGAAAGCTTTTGACCTTCTACATCATCAAATCCCCAAATTAAAAAACCACTACTTTTTAATGTATTACCTACTTTAAGTCATATTTGCTCCTTCTAGAATTAAAACCTCTTTAAATTTCCCTTCTAGCTTCCATCAACAAGACAAGAAGTGCAGGGAGCTAAGTTTTTTCTCAGAGACAATTGCTTAGAGCAGACTTTGAAATAAACAAGAAAACACACTATTTACATATATATATAAAACAGGAGTGCTTTAGAAGAATTTAGTACAAGAGAAAATGAACACAATTTGTACAGTGACAGGGTTTGTCCCACGCTGTATATTGATATGGGGGGGGGAGGGGAGGAAAGCAGAGTTGCTTTTTTTATTGTTGGCTATCTTTGGACATTTCTATACATTATTTTTTACACTATTGTTTTTTTTAACAATATTCATAAGGATGACACGCAAACTCATGAAGCATTCCTTCTTTTTATGACATAATTGCCATCACAGAAACGTGGTAGGATGAGTCATATGACTGGACTGTTGGATTGGAATGATACACGCTATTCAGGAGAGATAGGCAAGGCAGAAGGGGTGGAGGAGTGGCACTGTATGTTGCTGAAGTCCTAGAAGTGACAGAACTTGAGATTAGAGATCAGGGATGACAGAGTGGACAGCCTATGGGTTCAGATTACAGGGTTAGCTAATAAGATCGACATTGTGCTCGGAGTGTGCTACAGACAACCCAATAAGGTTGACAAGGCTGATCAAATATTCTTTAAACAATTGAAAGACATTTCAAGATCACCTGCCATTTCTCTTGGGTGACTTCAACCTCGCAGATATTAGCTGGGATCTTAACACAGCAGTTAGGAGGCAGTCTAGAAGGTTTGTAGAGTGTATTGAGGATGGTTTTTTTTGTCGCAATTGATTGGTGAACCTACCAGGGGTGAGGCATTTCTTGATTTACTGTTTGCGATAAGGTAGACCTGGTGGGTGATGTGGTTGTTGGAGGCTGTCTGGGAGGCAGTGATCATGAAATTATTAAGTTTTCAATTAATGGTGAATCAGAAAGAGGGCTCAACAAAACATCTAAACTGGACTTTTTCAGGGCAAGAAAATTAGGGAGGAGCTTTAGCTCAACTCGAACTCAGGCTGGCCACCACTGTTAAGGATAATATGAAGAGCTTTTATAAATACATCAATGAAAAAAAAGGGTAGTAATAACCTCCACTCCTTACTGGCTGTGGAGGGAAATTTAGTAACTAGAGATGAGGGTAAGGAAGAGGTACTTAATGCCTCCTTTGCCCCTGTCTTCAACAACCGGGTAGACTGTCTACAGGATGACTACTTACCTAAACAGGTAGACAGGGATAGGGTACAGTGTAGCTCCCCTGTTATCCAAGAGGTACTAGTTAGAGACCTGCTGATCCGTTCAGAACCCCACAGATCCATGGGACCAGATGGGATTCACCCGAGAGTGATGAGAGAGCTGGCGGATGAGCTTGCTAAACTGCTGTCCAGAATTTATCAGAAGTCATGGATCACAGGTGAGGACTCGGATGACTGGAAGTTGGCAAATGTGACCCCCATTTACAACAAGCNATCACTAGATTCGTTGATGAGAGGAAGGCTGTG
>VZRI01011998.1:0-20758 GCA_013397515.1 Upupa epops
CAACCAAGATTATTCTGTGATTTGCTTAAAAAAATGCATGACTGAGCCAAAATTACTGAATACCCTAAGCTCCCGCAGATCCTGTGTTGTTTAGCAATGCACATCGTTGTGAATATCCTGCTCCAACACACTGACAAAGGAATTCTTTAAGTCAAATTATATGTCTGTATAAGTGAGACCAAATTTTAGAGGGGAATAAAACTGTTTTGTGCTCTGTTCAGTAACTGCATTTGAGCCTAATGTGTAGCATCCCTGTGATTAAATATGAACTGAAGATGTTTTGCTTGTTAATGTGAAGTTTAAAAGCCATTGTTCACTTAACAAGTCTTTGAGATGCTCTCCAGCTCGGTAGTAGCATTTCAAGGCACTATGTTAAATCACTCTGATGACCCCTCACTGATACTCAGTGTGTTCAAGCCATTCTGTTTCAAGTTAAAAATACCCAACGGAGTGTGTGTTCCTTGGTTTCATTTGAGGAGGGTGGTATTCAACCTATATACATCATCACTAGTTCTTAAATTCTGGTGAAAACAGCTCCTTTAGCACAGGAATTTGGCAACTGAATCAAAACACCACCAATTGACATCCTGAGAGCCATCTATTTGTTAACGCACTGCCTCACACACTCTTGTATTGCCCCATCTGCAAGCTGTGCCATCTCAAACCATGGTGCTTTTCTATCTGAGCTGTGAAGGAGAAGAGAAGGGAAACAAAATTAACTGAAGAAGACAGAGTTTTATACTCAGGAAAGTTTGAACTTGATCTGTTTGCCCACCAGTCCAAGAGGATGAACTTTTCCTGGGTTCCCTTTTGTGTTCCTCTGAGGCACAGCTTTGGAACTAAGAGAGTTATAATAGTCTAATGCTGGAAGGCGTAGAGATCAATACATTCTAAAATTGTATCTATGAATAAATTGGACTCTATGCCTCTGCTTTAATTTTATCTGATTCCCCTCTATATGGCTGAAAACTGCTTATATATCTAGTTACCCCGTTGCTCGTACAAAATGCTGTTCTCTTCACTCACTGCTCATTTTACTCCAGGGGAATAAACCTCATTGTTCTGAACTAACATTATAATGAACCTATGTATGCTACTTATTTCTCATAGTAACATAAGCTTCGCCTTTCTTTGCTTGTGTAGACCAAAACAGTAGAAGAAATGCTCTACTGCTTCATGAGGAAAATGTGTTATATGAATAACATGCCATGGAGGTTCCATATCAATATCAGAAGAACCTTCTTCCCAGTGAGGGTAAAGGAGCATTGGAACCAGGAGGGTTGTGGAGTCTCCTACTCTGGAGACCTTCCAGACCCGCCTAGATCTGTTCCTGTGTGACTTGGTCTGGGTGATCCTGCAGTGGCAGGGGGATTGGACTGGATGATCTTTCGAGGTCCCTTCCAGTTCCTAATGATTCTATGATTCTATGAATTATTGGATTCTAAGAGGTGTAGTGAATTCTAGGATAATTTCTTGGTGCAAATGCACCTTGGTGAATAGTATTGACAACTCTCCTTGTGAGCTTATTCCTCTACAGTTTCAGTGAAGGCTTTTTGATTGCATTCTAGAATTGTTATAAATCTCAGTCTAAATAAAGATTTAATTCATATAAAGTATATATCCCTTGCTTATCAAGAATCCTCGGGTACAGAAGTAGGTTATATAAAGGGCTGGAGCTGAGAAAAACAGGCTTGTATAAGGAAGAGACCAGATCAAAATGATGTTTCTGAACACTTTAGAAGATTTAAGAAAGTATTAATTCCTTTTTCCTTAAAACCTCCTGGCCTGGACCCGTCTCGACTCTGTGTGTCTACAAGACTGCACCGAACCTCCACATGAATTACCCTCTTTCAAAAGCTAATGCTATGAAATTGGGGCTCCAGCTCTTGTGACGTAGGGAAGCAGAACAGAAACTAATAAGGGGAGATGAGAAGGAAACCATTCCTTAAGCTTAGCTGCAGAATCTGCAATAATATATTCCATGTATGAAATTCCCTGCTCTAATCACATTCATATGGAAAACTAGGTCTTGCTGCCTATGCTTGCTTATTCAGAATATTCATCACTGTGATAATTACATTTACATGTCATGTTGCCATCTTTTGATGCAGAAAATGTCTACAAAACCAATATCCCATGATTAATGGTGAGCAATGAGGATAGCTGTTTGTGGTTGATGCCATTTAGAAACCGGATGAGAGCACAACTGTCCTTGTCTGTGGAAGACAGGAGCATTGTGAATTGTCAGAGAACAGTTCAGCCAACTAAGACACTGATGTAGGTAACCCCAGGGGTTAGTTCAGCCCTACACAGCTGCTTGTACCCTGCCTGGGTACTGGTTTGGAGGAGATGATTTGAAGGACATAAGTGAAAGATATTGTGCTGTGGGAATGTGTCCAGAATAGGGCCACGAGGATGAGTGGAGAGCTGGAGCACCTCTCCTACAGGGACAGGATGAGAGAGTTGGGGCTGTTCAGCCTAAAGAGGAGACTCCAGGGAGATCTTAGGGAGGGGCTGTTTCCAAGGGCTTGGAGTGGTAGGAGCAGGGGGAACGGTTTCCAGCTGGAAGAGGGGAAGTTTAGACTGGAAGTCAGGAGGAAGTTCTTCACCATAAGGGTGCTGAGACACTGGACCAGGTTGCTCAGGGAGGCTGTGGCTGCCCCCTCCCTGGAAGTGTTCAAGGCCAGATTGGTTGGGGCCTTGAGCACCCTGGTCTAGTGGGGGTGTCCCTGCTCATGGCAGGGGTAGGGGAGCTAGATGATCTTGAAGGTCCCTTCCAACCTGATCCATTCTGTGAATCTGTGAAAAAACCTGTGGATTAAGATAAAAGACAAGAAAAGTGTCAAGAAAAGTAAAATGAGGGAATCCTCCACAATTTTCCACCATGAGATGAAGGCTACATCAGTCAGAACAATTCCTTGGGGAGACAAATTCCCCCTTCCTGTCTTCTTGTGACTTTTACCAATATTTAACTACTGTTATTTCATCTCCTCTTACCTGCCCAGCCTTCCCAATCACTTTGCAGAGTGACCTTCTTCTTCTGATTGATGAAGATGTCGTAAGCAAAGGGTTTGCCTTTTGTCCATGTTGAAAGCAACAAACAAACAAATGATTTCTGCCTTTTTTTTCTATAGATGTGAAGTCTTTCTGGAGTGATGAATGTCTGGTTTATAACACAGCAGTACTCTCAGGTGATTAGAATGGAGCCATGCAATGCTTTTGTTAGTTTATGCATGTAGTCTCTCATCTGCCTTAGGGCTGGAGGGTTTAGTGTTACTCTGCAGAAATCTCTTTCTGTATTTGCAACGTCCATAATTTTATGAAACAGCACAGGTATTGCTTCTCGGTTCCGTGAGGCGATGTAGCTAGACTCCACGATTGATGAAATCCATCACTGGCTGACATGTTCACTGTCTCGTACAGCGCTCATAGTCCGTTTCAGGTAAAATTCTCCTTTGAGTTAACATCTACTTTTCTTGTTTGAAATCCTTCTGTTGAGGTGAATGAGATGGCACTAGTCCATATGTGGTATCTGAAAATAGTAATTATACAGTGGGTTTATCATTAGCATCAGCTGGATTTCTGTAGTAACCTCAGCAAGTGATTTATAATCATAGAAGCCAGCCTGACTATCATAAAGGATTTGTTTAGACTACTTTCAAACAGTGTGGCAAGTGCTTCTTGAAAGAATCAGACCCACTGTGCTGTGGTGAAAGCAACTAACCATGTAATAAGGACTCCATTTACAAGCTGAGATAGAGGCCTGTGACAGATGTCTGTACGCAAGGTGAACGTTCACTCTGCTGACTGAGCTGATTGCCATTACAACTGGACCACATCCATCATAGCACAGTAGTGTGAGTCAGCGCATCCTACGAGTTCCATAGGAGAAGCTATTATATTTCAGTTAATTTTCCAAGGTTTGGAATAGGTTCCAGATCACAAACCAAACTCATCTCACCTATGCCTAAGTTATTCTTTACTTGCAGCATTCCACTAATTTCCTTACGTAAAAGGCTTCTGCTAAATGGGTCATTTTCTTAGTCTAATCTAAAATAGTCTTCTGCATAATGTTGCCTACAGGTAAAAATCTGTGTCTCTTCTCTGTCCCGCAGCATTAGATTTGGTTCTGTTGGTGCCACTGAACCCTTAAATATATTCTGCAGCTGACATATATCACTTAAAAGCATGATGTGCTCTGGCATATTCCCCTCCAAACTCCTTTTAACATGCCAGTCATACAGCAAGGCAGCTACGTCCCTTCCTGCTCAGAGATTTAGTTGCTCTGGGATGGATAAAAAGATAAATTGTTTGTGTCTCTCAGAATATCTGTGTCATGAAGAATGGGAGGATTTCCAAAGCCTTTGCAAGAACAAGTGATTAAATAGGGCTGGACGTCTCCTGAAGTCAATGTGATACAGTAGGTCTTCTCAGTCTGAAAAGCACTTAAGTTTGTTGTTGGAGGATTGCTTTATGTTGCACAATAAGTTCAAAATCCTTCGCTCTAGAGCCCAACCTATTTGTTCTTGTCTGTGTTTGGAAGATATGTTTCTCCAGTACTACACACATCACTGCTTTGTCTTTCTTTGGGATGTTTCTCACAAACATAGGGATTGCTTTGCGCCCAGAACTGTAAAGAAAAGCAAAAATAAACTGTTTGGAGAAAAGTAAATAAAGCACTTGGGAGGCACTGTGTTTTGGGCTTCTCAGTTCACAAAGGACACAGAGCTGTTGGAGGGTGTCCAGCATAGAGCAACAAAGATGATGAAGGAAGTAGAGTAGCTCTCTTATGAGAAAAGGCTGAGGGAGCTGGGTCTCTTGAGCTTGGAGGAGGCTGAGGGGGGACCTCATTCATGTCTATAAATAGATGAGGGGTGGGTGTCAGGAGGATGGAGCCAGGCTCCTCTCAAGGTCATCTGGTGCTAGGACAAGGGTCAATGGGTGCCAGCTGGAATAGAGGAGGTTCCATATCAATATCAGAAGGAACTTCTTCCCAGGGAAGGTACCACTCTGAGCGCTGGACCAGGCTGGTCAGGGGGGTTGTGGAGTCGTCTTCTCTGGAGACATTGCAGGCCTCACCTGGATGTGTTCCTGGGTGATCCTGCTGTGGCAGGGGGTTTGGACTGGATGATCTTTCAAGGTCCCTTACGCTCCCAAATGATTCTGTGGTTCGGTGACTGCAAATCACTATTCCTCGGATCTATCCTTAAATAGATTACCTGAGTAACCTACTCTGCTTCAACATGCTTTGAGCAGGGAAGTCGAAGAGGACAATTTCCAGAGGTACCTCACAGCCTCAGAGGTTCTAGGATGTTATGAAAATGCATAGGAAAGGTTTTGCACTGCTATCCGTTTGTATTTCATGCAGTTCCATTACTTCCCATTAAATGGAAGTCGCCCCAAGTAGGTCCACAGTGGGACCAAGCAAGTGCTCTCCAAACTCGGCAACACTACAGGCTAGACTGCAAAGTAAGAAGGGGTTCTTCTACCTGACCTCCCTGCAGAAGTCTAACACAGAACTGGATCATAAATATGCACAACATGGCAGATGTCAAACCTCATGAATACATATAAATATTCATCATCTTATGGAATTCTTAGCTACCTACTGAGCGTGTTTACATTTGAACAAGAAAATCAAAGCCTTCTCCCCACGTGCTTAAAACATAATTCCTAATTTGAAAAGTAATTATCACATGAGAAAATCTTATGGCTATTAAAATATTAATCCCTGTGGGACAATTCAATCTTCTCACACTAATGAAGGGTTCTTTGAAATAAAACTAGAGAGGATGTTGAGGACAACAATGCCTCACCTTTGAAAGCAGCTTTCAGGTAATTGTAATGGTTCTTAGACATTTCTGGTACTGTAGTGCCTTTTGTAAGACAGTTTCAGGAGGATGGAGCCAGGCTCTTCTCAAGGTCATCTGGGATAGGACAAGGGGCAATGGGTGCCAGCTGGAACAGAGGAGGTTCCCTATCAATGTCAGCAGGAACTTCTTCCCAGGGAGGGTCCCGGAGCACTGGAACAGGCTGCCCAGGGGGGTTGTGGAGTCTCCTTCTCTGGAGACATTCCAGACCCGCCTGGATGTGTTCCTGTGCGACTTGGTCTGGGTGATCCTGCTGTGGCAGGGGGATTGGACTGGATGATCTTCTGATGTCCCTTCTGATTCCTAAGGATTCTATGATTCTAAGATTTCAGCTGCCTCTTGTGCCAGCTCTACATAATCTGGGTTATTTATCATATAACGGCTTTTTTTCTGCTTTAAAAAGTCCAAAGAAATCTCTGGTTTTCACTTTGAGTCCATTGTATTCATTTTTTTGTTTATCCACGCTCGTTTATTAAAAAGTAAAGAGCACATTCTGAAAAACAAACCCCAACCCAACAACTCAAAAACCCACAAAACCCCCTTGAGACTTTTCCTTCGGTGTTTCTGTTCTCAGATGCTGCCAGGTAGAAATCTTTTGAAGTTTCTCTCTCCTTTTTTTTACTTATAGATTTCCTTTTTTTCTTGTTTCAAAGAGAAAGTGAAAAACACAAGGAAGAATATAGGGAGTTAGGGAGTTATCTGAAAATTCAGCAGCTTGAGTTTCATGACTCAGAAAGGCAACTTGCTTTGATAGAGGGTGTTTCTTTATCATTCTCTCTGCTTTTATTTCTGGGGTTTCTTTTGTCTGTTTGCTTTAACCACAGTATCACAGTAATGATGGGGCTGGAAAAGACCTTAAAGATCATCCAGTTCAACTTAAAACCAACTAAACCAAGTAAACTTAACATCTAACACGTAGGTCATGCAATACTTCATCCAGACTAACCTTGAACACCTCCAGAGATGGCAAGCCAACCACCTCCGTGGGCAGCCTGTTCCACAACGTGATCACTCTCTCTCAGTGAAAAACCTTTTCCTAATGTCAAAGAACACAAAAGACCCCGTGTAAGAGGACAGGAGATCTGAATTTTGATGAAATAGATGAAAAAAAGCTCTGATTTGTCTAGTTTTGTCTCCACTCTCCTCTCAGATCAAAAATGATGTCTTTGACTTGTAAATATTCCGTGACAAAATTTAAATTAAGTAGCCATAAATCAAGCAGGATCACTGAATTATTGAGGCTGGAAAAGATCTCTACGATCATCCAGCCCAGCCTAGAACCTGACAGCACCACAGCAGCCAGACCAGGGCACTAAGTGCTGCAGCCAGGCTGTTCTTAAACACCTCCAGGGATGGGGACTCCACCACATCACTGGGCAGTCCATTCCAGGGTCTGATCACCCTTTCTGTGAGGAAGGGCTTCCTAACACCCAGTCCAGCCCTCCCTGGTCACAGTGTCAGGCCAGAAGGTATACTTAGGTATTTAGTCTCTGAATCGTAAATCATGACTCCGAATCTTGTTGAGCTGACTGTAAATAACTCACCTAAGGTAATACTACCTCACCTAAGCAAATGAAGGAGATACACTACGAAGTCAAGGACTGAACCAGCGTCTCTTGTGTCTGAAGGTATTTTTTAGGGTGGTATTGAACGGGATAAATTGCGCTGACTTCACCTTCAGGCTGTCATTGGCAAAATTACAGGAGCGCTCAGGCTGTTTCGTGCAGTAGTTACAGAGATGGGAATTGTGTGGAATTACTCTAAATTCTTTTATTTAAGTATAGGTATCTCCTTTGTCTTTGACATCACAGAGTCACTGACTTACTGGTGAAATATATAGTTGAATCAAGGAATCTGGGTGAAATCTGAATGCTTTACATTAATGAATGAGTAAGATCATAAAGTATTTAGTTTGAAGTGTGTGATAATGAGTGTAAAGGAATGCCTGCAGTTTTCTGGAAACAGATTTCTGCAAAATACAGTTTCAGCAAGGAGGAAAAAACTCAACCCAAAACAGAAGACCTTCAACAACAGAATTACCCCCTAAATATTTCCTTTAAACTGATCAATTCCTGTAGATAGATTGAAAAGGAGCTGGAAATAGAATCATAGAATCCTTAGGGGTCAGAAGGGTCCTCAAAAGATCCTCCAGTCCAATCGCCCTGCCACAGCAGGATCACCCAGGCCAAGTTGCACAGGAACACATCCAGGCGGGTCTGGAATGTCTGCAGAGAAGCAGACTCCACAACCCCCCTGGGCAGCCTGTTCCAGTGCTCCGGGACCCTCCCTGGGAAGAAGTTCCTGCTGATATTGATAGGGACCCTCCTCTGTTCCAGCTGGCACCTATTGTCCCTTGTCCTGTCACCAGATGACCTTGAGAAGAGCCTGGCTCCATCCTCCTGACACCCACCCCTCATCTATTTATAGACATGAATGAGGTCCCCCCTCACCCTCCAAGCTCAAGAGACCCAGGTCCCTCAGCCTTTCCTCATAATGGAAGGAGAATTCCTTTGGTGAGGGGCAGAATTAGAATCCCCAGAAAATATACTGATTAATTTTGCATTCCTCAGCGTGATCACTGTCACAGATTTGATCCCATGCAGTTAGTAAAGTGAAAGAGTGATGAAGGCTTAATGATTGCTGAAATGATAATTATGCATATGGAAAAACAATTTGTACCCAAGGAAGGATGTCAATGAATATTAATGGTGTTTGAAAAAAAAAACCCCACAATTTAGAAAACAAATAAACAAACAGAAAAACCCCACTAAACATCCAGCTGGTCGCCCGAAGGGGACAGATTTTTCTAAATAATAAAACTGAAAGGGAATAAATCTCAAAGAGTAGTCAACTCCTTCAATATTCTCCATTAAGTTTAGACTACAACATTGGGCATTCAATGGTTTCTCTAAGTAGGTGTTCTCTATCTTTATCAATCCTATCTCTGATATTAGTAGGAATTTTCCAGATCAAACTGAGTCAGAAAGTTTTCTGTCTTCACTTACTGCAAGTCAGTTGTGTTCATAAATCCTCACTGTGTTTTGAAATGCAATAGTCCAACAGCGTTGCCGTAAAATAGCCATTCCTGCCATCCCATCCTCTCTGCCATCTGTTTCTGCTAGATTTAGCATTATTTGATTTGTTTAAAGAAGGAAATGTTCTCCGTCCTCTAAATCCAAGATAATTAATGGTAACTTAGCCACTTGGGTAAAACTCCTGGAGAAATGTGTCTGAAGAAACTGGTGCAGTTCATTCACGGTTGCCAGTATAGATGGTTTTTCCAAGGGAAACACTGGAAAACCTCACTGCAGGATCTTTTGTTCATTTCTTCTTAAGTTTTCCTGATCCTAGAAACCTGATTTCTTGTCTGCCATGAAGTGTTTGGTTAATCTCATTGCATCATCAATATTCAGTGCAGGTACCAGAGCACTGGAAAAGGCTGCCCAGGGGGGTTGTGGAGTCTCCTTCTCTGGAGATGTTCCAGCCCCGCCTGGCTGTGTTCCTGTGTGACTTGGTCTGGGTGATCCTGCTGTGGCAGGGGGATGGGACCGGATGATCTGTCAGCGTCCACTCCTATCCCTAATGATTCTATGATTCTGGTGCTGAAGATCAAGTTTCCAGTTCCCTGTTATCCTGTGTCTGGTGGCTCTTTGTTTGGAGGTCAAATAAAAGAGGGGTCACTGGGCAACTGCTGTAGTTTAGCCTTGGATACGGGCTAAGTGCAGATGGTGAGTTACTCCGAGGTTTGAGTACTTGCAATAACTACAACTATTAACAGGCTATTCTGCTGTTTTACCTGAAAAATGTGTAGAGAACTTGTTTCTTTGAGTTTGTTTCTTCAAACACAGCTCTAGACATGAAAACCAGACTGTGAGCACAGAGGGGCTCTTTGGACAGAGTTCAGAATTACATTTGAGTCACGAGATGAATTTAGTTTGGGAAACATCGGCCTGAAGACCACTTTGTTCAGTATCTGGCTTGGGAAATGAATACTTCGATGTGTGTTCTGTTAATATTCCAACTGTGCTTCAACTTTGACCTCATGGGGCTACTCAGGTGATGCATTTTCCACGCTGCTTTGGTCCCCCAGCTCTCCACCAAGATTGACAGTAACTGGTTGATTTATCATCCGCGTTGCTTTTCAAATTGAGCTCTTGCTTCTCAGGAAATTGTTGGATGATGGAGAAGATATCAACTATCAGAGCAGTTATTTTTCATGATTAAGAAGAGTAAAAAATAATAAAAGAAGAAAAGGGCAATTTACAGGGGAAGGAGAGAGGAAGACTGACAGATTATGCTTGAATTAAAGACAATCAGGACTGGTTTTTTTCTGAATCTGTCTTACTTTAAACAGTAATGAGTACTCCTGGAGATGCTGAGAATGATTTCACTTGCTTAGAATGTTCAACCTTCAAAGTGCTTCCTGATTCTGTCACTTCTGATTCATTAGAATCTCTGTTTTCTTGTGCAATGTGTTGATTTCCTTTACAATTGCATCGGAAGCAGCCTTTGGGGCATTAACGTGATTAGATTATTCTTTTAAATTATCATTTCTTTAAAAAAATCCTTCTCAACATTCAAGTCCCCTGTAGGATCTACTTTCAATGCATAGAATGATAGAATCATTAGAGATCAGAAGGGACCTCAGAAGATCATCCAGTCCAATCCCCCTGCCACAGCAGGATCACCTAGACCGAGTCGCACAGGAACACAGCCAGGTGGGTCTGGAACGTCTGCAGAGAAGGAAACTCCACAACCCCTCTGGGCAGCCTGTTTCTCATTATTTACATATCATTTGCATCTGATGTGGAATGAATGTTTGATCCACTTTATTTGCCTCTGGAGCCCAGGCAGATAAAGATTGCTTCTTTGATTCCTATTTATTGTCAAGTGCTGCACTTGGTGTCATCCTGTCTATCACTTTATCAGATAGTGAAGCCTTTATGAGGCTGGTGAAAGGACTGGAGGGAAAGTCTATGAGGAGAGGCTGAGGCTGGGAGTGTTTAGCCTGGAGAAGAGGACACTTAGGGGCACCTGCTCTCTCTCTCCAGGTACCTGAAGGGAGGTTGTAGGCAGATGGGAGTCAGGGTCCTCTCCCAGGCAAATAGCAACAGGATGGGAGGGCATGGCCTGAACCTGCCAGAGGAGGGTTAGGTTGGATGTTCGGAAGCCCTTCCTCCCAGAGGGGGTGATCATACACTGGAATGGACTGCCCAGGGCAGTGATGGAGTCCCCATCGCTGAAGGTGCTTAAGACTGCCTGTGACAGCGTCTTCGTCTCGATTGTGGTGATGTTAGGTCCTGGGCTGGGCTGGATGATCTTAGAGGTCTTTTCCAGCCTCAATAATTCAGTGATTCTGTCTCCTGGACTGAGCATCATACATGATTAAACTTTCTACAGTTGTAGATTTTAAAACAAATCCAGCATTCCAGCTACGGTTTTATTGGAGATTTTATCTTCTTTTTTTACATTTTGAGAATTCATCAGCTTTTGAGTTTTGCCTTCTCTTCTGTGTTGTTCATAATGAGTTTTCTTTAGTCTGGTTTCAGGGCTTTTCAATTCTTATTCATAAGTGTTGTCCTCACTTCTTTAGGGATTGATTTTAAAACTTATATTCCTATTTCTGAAGGTAAATATTTTCATTGCCTAACTTTAAAAATACACTCAATTATGACAAGAAACAGCTTTCTCACGATCTCAGAGGAAAGGATGTGACCCAGAAGGCTGTTTCTGCTTCCATTTAACTTTGATAAAGTCCTCAAAGCATGCACACGAAACTGCTAAGGCAAACTGCATTAGAGCTACATGATTTTCCTGGCTCCTTTAAATCCTAAAGTCTCAAATCATGACCATGTATAAGGTAATGAAGCATATATGACTGACTACACTAGTGACTTAGAAAGACATTGCTGCTGAACTGTGTTTAATCAGGGTACTGCCAGAAATCAGGAACACTATCTGCATACCGCAGTCAAATTAACAGAGGATCTAAGCAGGGAATCAAGAAGACAAACCTAGGCAGGTTTAATATGAAGGCAAGCACTGCTCTCAGACGTTCGACATATAGATTAGTAAGTATAATCAGAGGGGGAAAGGATGAATCTTGGCAACATCCATCCATTGCACTAAACTGTGAAATCAGATTTCCCAGAGGACCAGCCCTGGATCTCCAAAAAAGAGATTGGTCTGAACAACTGAAGAGAGATCTCAGACTCTGTATACAACAAATAGGTATTGGCCACATCCATGTATGCAGAGATACAAACAAAAGTCATTATTAATTATATAAATAAATATATATATGCAGAATTATACTGTAGCTTAAAGGATTGTAAGGACTAGCGAGTCATAGCTCTTGAAAAATAGCATCGAGAAGAATGTGATAGAAAAATATTGAATATAGGAAGAGATGAATGCTCTAGAGTCAGAAATAGTTCTAATGCAGTAGTTATGAGTACATAGTTCATACGGAGATACTGAGAAATGTCTGCATCTGTGGAAATAGGAAAGAGAGGAAAAATGGAGAAAAAGGAAAATAGGAAAAGAGAAAACAGGAACACAAAAGGGAAAAAAGGGGGAAAAGGAATCTTTTCTGTCTCCACTGATACTGCTAGCATTTACAGTCCTCTTTCAGCGACCCAAGAATTAATACAGTGCAAATAATAGTCCATGTACAAAATGAATGGAGAAAATGAAGGAAAAATCAGACTATGTTTGAATAAAGCAAAATAGCAAAAGAAGTAGGAAGTAGTTAGGTATTTATCTATCTATCTATCTATCTGTCTGTCTGTCTGTCTATCCATCCATCATCCGTCAGTCTATCTATCCATCCATCCATCCATACATCCACCTACCTATCTAATCTGTCTCTCCCTCTCTCTCTCTACCTACCTATCTAATCTGTTTCTCTCTCTATCCATCTATCTACCCACCTACTTACTTATCTGATCTCTCTCTCTCTGTATCTCTCTATCTGTCTGTCTGTCTATCTATCTATCTATCTATCTATCTATCTATCCCTACCTATCTAATCTCTCTCTCTATTTTTATACGTATTGATCTATCTACCTACCTATTTACCTATCTAATCTCTCTGTCTGTCTGTCTCTCTCTTCTCATATGACTATTTTCCACATTTAGCCACTATCCATGGAACTGATAGTAATAAATAGCTAGCCAGCTTCCACTAGAAAGGTTAATCCTCCCTAAATTGGGTTCACTTAGAAACTAAGATGGATTTCCTCTCCTAGGAGATTTGTTTTATCTTTTTATTTATTTTCCTGGATAGAACCAGTCCCTGTCAAGGGACAAGGCAATAATTCGTTCATAAATAGATACATCTAATGGCATCTGTTAGCACAATTTCAGTTTTTTATTGAGTCTAAATTGTCTTCTGAGTATAGTGGCTGAGTGAATACTGCCTTCCTATTAGGTAGCGTCTAATTTACACTATGTGCATATCAATTGAAAGTTGCAGTAAGGGACACTCACAGCCGGGAGCGTTCTATCAATGTTTAATCATTGAAGGTCTTCTGTGAAGCTCAGATAATGCATCAAAACGAAGACTGAAATTCCACTGTTGGTTGATGTTACTCCATCAAATCAAGAGGAAGACAGAAGCAAATGTACCCTACTGTTAGGCTATGAAAAAATTACAGAGAGGGTAAAGTTCCAGCAGAAGCACTGATGATTTTCCACTGAATGACTAGAGCATCTGGCTGGGACAGGCGAAGAGCATAAAAGCTGTACTAATAGCTTCAAAACCCAAAGAAGTAACTCCCGTCTTTCCCAGACCACCAACCATGCTCAGCAAACAGTAAATCTCAGGTAAACATTAGAGCTCATCATGGTCCCGTTGTAAATCTTTGTTCTCCAAAAGAATGCACTGAAGTGGGAGTAATTCACCTATGTAGTGATGTCCTATGTGTATTTGTGTGAATGTAGTGATCATAGCTATCATAGAATCATTAGGGATTGGAGGGGACCTGAAAGATCATCCAGTCCAATCCCCCTGCCACAGCAGGATCACCCAGACCAAGTNGAATGAAGTCAACGCTATGTTACACCGTTTGCTAACACAAGTGTCCCAATAGAAATCCCACTGAAGCTGTGATACGCATTCCTTTGGTTGTTGAGATAATGCAGGGAAGAAAATATGTGGTGTTCTTCTTGCTCCTAATGCTGAAAACCTGTTCCTCATCAGGATTCAGTGCCTATGTGAATGACCTTTTGCAGGTATTTACTAGGTGTGTTCTAACAGATGCTCTGAAGGAGATGTGTGCCTTCATATTCTTTGCTTCAGCTAATGCTGCTTTACTCATTTATCAAAACAGCTTGATGGATGCTTTAGGATACAGTGTTATCATCAAGGTTATACAGATACTGTCCGCATCTGAATCGGAGCATAAGAATTTAATCTGAATCCAAATGAATTCTCTGCTATGCTTTCATAACAGATGGGTTCTATTCTAGACAAATACACTCTAACCAGTTAGAAATAGTAGTTGTTAAGAGGAAGCTCATAGCACTACAGAAAAGACCACTATTTTCCTCTGTACTGACATTTATGGGTGTTTCCTACCTGTGCCACACCATTTCCCTCCTCCTGTTCGGACAGGCATCCCCACTTGTGCTGTCTGCTGGTCAGAATAAGCTGAGTGATCTAGGTGATCTTGTCTGGTTCTAAACAGAGGTCATTAGAGCCTTCTTTCCTCTAATTCTCATGTACGAGTGCTTCCGAACACTTCCTCCCATCACTGATGTCTCATCTAAACTTACAATGCCAGTCTTTTCAGTTCCCTTCAGTAAACAGACTGGTCGGATCTCTCTTCGTCTAGGTGATCCTGCTGTGGCAGGGGGATTGGACTGGATGATCTTTCAAGGTCCCTTCCGATCCCTCACGATTCCATGATTGTTAAAAGGTGTTTTGTGTTGTTGATAAACAACGAGTTTGCGAAATAGAAATCACTCTGCATTGCAATGGAAACCACTACGCTGCAAAGTGTTTTTCTATAGAATAATGCCTGCAAATGTTCAATGTAATAAGGAAAACACTTGTCTCTCATTGTTTAAGATAAAATATCCATGAAGACTGTAATTTGAGGACAGTGACAATATTTAATGTATTTTGCATTCCTTGGTTTGAGAGTTCATTCAAAGAAATTGTAAAGAAAATAGTCTGGGACAAAAAAAAGGCTGGTAAAATGTTTACAAATGATCCTGTGGGAGTACAGCTGCTTCGAATTAATGTCTCTGATTATATTTGGTTATGCTTAATTTAAATTAAACAAGCATATTTGGATAAGATCCTTACAGTTCCGAAGCAGAAGCATCCTTATAGCATTTCCCTGTGTGATGATGCTTTGTGGAGAATCGCCTTCTCTTCAACACTAAGCATCCTATCTTTTGAAAACCTGATCACAGTTGACCCGATGCCTGTCCCCTACAGCATGGAATAGGACAGCAATTATACTTAGGTAAAACCTTGAAGAAGGTGATTACTCAGTTGCTCGTTCCTCTCTACTTTCTCACTTTGGCGGCAGTAATGACCTTTATCTTCTCCTGAGTACAGAATCCCAGCTTTTACTGTGGAACAATACAAGCCTAAACGTGGCTTAGGTGAACAAACCTAACCAAAGCAAAGGAAAGATAATATTTGGGAGAGGTGTAAGAAGATTAAGGGACAAAACCATAGATAGGCAAACGGAGAGCGGAGTCTGAATTCTGTCAAAAGATTTCTTGGGCAGCAGAGGGCAATAATCAGGGGCAGAGCGAGTGAAGTCGAGCTTAAATCACCAGTAGGTAAATTCCTCATCTATGAAAAAAAATCAGGAGTAGGGCACTTGAAGGGAAACTTTTTGAAATCGACTCTGACAGCTGTGACATCGAGATGTTTTTGTATCCATACGAGAGCAATTCTGGTCGGTTTTAACATATTTAGCTATATTAAGGCTAAGCTTTGGAGGCAGGAAATCACTACAGGCTCAGTTTGGAACTAGAACACCATTTGTCTCTGGGCTCTGTTTATGCATCATCTTCTTGGAGTCATCTGGCATTTCTTCTGAGTTTGGGGCACCCCCTCCTCACCTCTCGTTACAAATCATCACGACATCACTGACAATGTTTGACCTGCTTTCCTTCTGGTCCTGCTGTCAAGCTGCCACCATCGCATGACAAGAGAGCTCTTAGGCATCTGCAGCACTCAGGATCTGCAGAAACCCTCCAGCATTTGCATGCGGTCGAAGACTGATAGACAATCTTCACCGCAGATCACTCTCCTACTTCCACCACGCTACCAGCCACACAGGAAAGAGGGCTGGTTTTGGAATGAGGAGAGGAAAGCAGCCCTTTGAAGTCTAAAGTGTAAGCCTGTACTGCTGGGATTACACAGCTGGAGTCAAGGTGGGAATGAAAGTATCTCGAGAGCACTCAGATGAAAGCAAGGGTGCCTTACATTTGGGGAAGGAACGGGGCTTTGCATAACCTCTTTTATCTGTTTCACTGCTCGAGGGACGTTCATGCCATGCTGCTTTGGGTCGATATTTCTCTCTGGGTGAAAAAAAAGGGTAAATTTTAGGAAAAGTTTTGTTTCCAGAAAAATTAGCGACAAGCAAATTTGGAAATTCAATCAGAGAAACCCTAAGGAATTTTGGATTGTCATCAGGCTGCTGGATCTTCTGCATTTTCAAATTCTTCAAATTATTCCTTCTTCTCTGCCTCTAATCACTTCTTTCAAGTTGTCCTATGTTCAGGTAATTATTATGGTTGTATAGGGAAGCGATGTCAAGCCTGCTCAGCAGTGTGTGGGTACAACCACTGCTTTTAAAAGCCTGTTGAAACAATCGTAGAATCATTAGGGATCAGAAGGGACCTCGAAAGATCATCCAGTCCAATCCCCCTGCCTCAGCAGGGTCACCCAGACCAAGTCACACAGGAACACAGCCAGGTGGGTCTGGAATATCTGCAGAGAAGGAGACTCCACAACCCCCCTGGGCAGCCTGTTCATCAAGGAGTCAGAAACCACAGAGAGGTAAAACAAAACAACCTTAGCAGGTGTGAACTTTCTCAAACTTAAATAACAAGTTGTTTAGAGCAATATTTTACCACAAATTCTTGTCCTCTGTATAAAGAATGTCTTTCTGTACAGAGAATCATAGAATCATTGGCGATCGGAAAGGACCTGGAAAGATCATCCAGTCCAATCCCCCTGCCACAGCAGCATCACCCAGACCATATTCACCAGTGTGAATATACCTCTGGATTCCTAGTCCTGCTGAGTGCTCAATTTTCTTCCTACCTTATTCCTTGAAGATGAAGTTTCCAGTGTAAGATACAGTGCATCCTGTCCTGACAGCTCAGGTGATTACAACTGTGGGGAGGAGATGGTGTCCTGACACATCCTGTTCACAGCAGGAAATGGGGAAGATGGCAAGAACATAACAGAGTCTGATGATGGGGGGGAATCATCCAATTCCACATGCAGGGAAAAGCAGAGCAGCTTTCTGTTGCACAGCGCTGTCCTTGTGAGTAGAAGGCTGTGTGATAAATGTGCAGGGAGCGATGAGGTAACCAGAGAAATTAATGTAATAGGTAGACTAAGTTTGAAAGGAGTTTGGTGCTGACTGCTTTATCCTTTCACATGGCATTGATTTGTTTTCCAACTATTGTGAGCACATTCAAAGTCTTCTGGGGTACGTCGTCTAACATGGGCTAGATTTGTCCTGTCTCACTTCAGGGCTTCTGTACAAGATTTGAAGTCAAAGGCCATTTAGGAGGGCAGAGAAATGTTGGCTAGCATTTGCAAGAAAGAGTCCTTGCTCTTTATTTATTGCAGAACACTTTATGTTGATTAAAATAATTATAGCTGATAAAATCGTTTCTCAGCTAGAGGAGAACAAAGTCCTGACTTCATATAAGTTGTCTCAGTGCTGACGGAAGCCTTGTGATTACCAGTAGGTTGGTGTTTTTTACACTAATGAAAATATTTCTTTGCAGAATGAGTTCAGCTACCAGATTTTAGAGAGGAATCCTTCCTGCAGAGTTTGTTCACAAAGCACAACGCATGCACGGTCCCTATAGAGCTCAACTCAGCCTGCAGGTGTCAAGGGTTAGGGCTGGGCCAGCCTCCAGACAAATGACAGATGCTCTCTATTAATCCTTCTCCCTTCCCAAAGGGGAAGAGAAAGGGAATAAGGGAAGGAATTATGGATTGGAAAAGAATACTAAGGAATGCTTTAATGACACAAAAAGATAGCATATAGAGAAATATATGCAAACCTGATACTGAACCCAACCCTCTCGGTGCCAATTACATCATCACCAGCACTGATGCTGTGAGCAGGCTCTGGGAAATTCCCAGACTGGATTCAGCAGCATACAGGAACCAGATTCTGGAGCTGGAGTCAGGAACTGCAGTCAGTTCTGGAGTCAGGAACACATGTGTTGTGTTCAGTGGCAGAACAGAGACCCCCTTAGACGCCAGCCATTGAAGAGGGCTTGACCCTTGTGGTCCTTCAGCTCTATACCATAATGATGCCTGTGCAACGGAACACCTTGTGGATCAGTTTAGAGCCACCTGTCCTGTCTGCTCCTCTCTGCAGGTGCTGCCTCTCAATTACTGCACCCCAACCTGGCACACAGGGTGTAGCAGAGAAGCAAGTACAAGCAAGAGTCTTTCTGCAGTGCAGAATCCCTGGTAGGAACTGCAAACATAGTGTTATCACTCCTGGAAGCAGACACTGTGCAAATATGTGCTGTTCAGAAAGTGCAGGTACTTAGGAGACACTGAGCTGCAATCACTGAACAAAATTAGCTCCATTCTAACTCAAGCTAGAACATTATGTTTGTGGTTTGGAGGCACACTGCTACTGTGTCTGCAAACAAAGCGAGTTTGTAGAGTCCCGTCCTAGACAGAGCTATAAATTGGATGGGAATCAGAAGCTTTTTTATATACGAGTAATTGAATCTCACAAGCAATACGATCTACAACCCGATTTTGCCAGAATTATTAAGTTTCACATTCCTCTAGGCATCCCTGCAAAACAAAGGAAGTTCTTGAGCACACGGGTTCAGAATAACAAATGAATAGATATAAAAAACCTGCTTCTCAAAGCCACTTTCTGAAACAATTAATTATGGGATATTCTTACGGAGAATCTACTACAGGGCAGCTGCAAGGGCCAGGCCACACCAAGCTGTAATGTGTAACCTAAGAGTGAGTTACTACACGTCAGGACGAGTGAGTGGATAGTGGTTTCTACTTGAGATAAAAATCTATTTCTTTTCATGCAGTCACAGAATCTTTGACGTTGGGAGGCACCCCTAGGGATCATCTAATCATAGAATCATCAGGGATCAGCAGGGACCTTGAAAGATCATCCAGTTCAATCCCCCTGCCACAGCAGGATCACCTGGAGTCGCACAGGAACACAGCCAGGCGGGTCTGGAACATCCCCAGAGAAGGAGACTCCACAACCCCCCTGGGGCAGCCTGTTCCAATGCTCTGGTACCCTCCCTGGGAAGAAGTTCCTGCTGATATTGATAGGGAACCTCCTCTGTTCCAGCTGGCACCCATTGCCCCTTGTCCTATCCCCAGATGACCGTGAGAAGACCCTGGCTCCATCCTCTTGGCACCCACCCCTCACATACTTAATGTTCTACTTTCTGCAAAGGATTTGGGGGAGAGTAGAGATAGGGGAGTTTGTACCCGATGAACGTGAGCCCTGTTTTGAAATAGTTCTGTGTTTGTGGCTGGCTTTTACTCTAATAACAGTAAGGAAGTAGTAAAAACGTGAACTTTACAGCCTGGTTTCTTTAGCAGATGTTATCAAAAGACTCAGGCAAGACTGTACCTACAGCCTTCAGTACTGACATAGATAAACTAGCCAAGGAAAGCAGAGACACAGTCATGAGCCTAGAAAACGCCTGGAAAAGGCTACAGCCCTCGAAACTCTAGTTCATGTTGTAGATTGTAGAACCACGCTCCAAGCTAGTGTCTTACAGCTATGGATTGCAAAACCCGAGCTTTAATGTGGAGTTCAAACACTGCTGCTCTTCCACCTCGTAATTCCCTCGTCACCTCCCCTGTGAACCTCTAATTGGGATTTTGGATTACTGTTGTGAGTCACCGGTGCTTAAGCTCATTTGAGCAGCTCGAGTCTGCTTTGTCTCATCGTCACAGCGGTCACGCTGAAATCAGAGCAAGTCAAAGAAGAAATTAATACCGAGATGTATTCAGAATCCTGAACGTGTTCTCTCTGCATTTTAACTACTCCATCTGTACAGCGGGGCCGGGTGACTTTTCCATTTCCTGTGGCATGCTAGATTTCTGCAATAATAAGTGGGAAACAATTCTGAGGATGCAGTTAATGGATATTCTTAACCCTAGTTGAAAACAAATATAGGTTCAGGTAAAAAGACAGCACGGCGCAGCTGGGCTGCTTAGCAAGCTGAGAGTGAGCTCTAGAGCAGAAAAGCTTCCTCGTGTGCTCAGTATGAAATGACAGTACTCTGATAGCTGTATATCAGCAATAATTAGAGCTGTCATTATAAAATGTCGCTGGTGGCACCAGAGAAGGTCAGTCCCCCCCAGAATGTTTAGTCAGATTTTGTCCAGGCTTTTCCATTTCTCAGGTCAAGATGAGATTGAGAGATTTATGTTCTAGCTGAGATGTTATCGTCCATTAGCCTGGGTAAGGAACCTTTTCCATTAGTGGGGGAAAAAAACCAGAAACAGTTGAAATCTGACTGCCTGAAGAGTTTACCTGACCAGAACTCTTTGCCTTTTGGAGGGGGGGAAGATTTTGCATATAGAATCATAGAATCATTAGGGATTGGAATGGACCTTGACAGATCATCCAGCCCAATCCCCCCGCCACAGCAGGATCACC
>VZRI01011998.1:21094-53335 GCA_013397515.1 Upupa epops
CACATCCACATCCTCCTCGTAATAAGGGCTCCAGAACTGGACGCAGTACTCCAGGTGGGAAATAACCATAAGTGTGATGGTGTGGCATTGGATCGGGCAGGTGACCATCGGATGTTTATCATGAATTAGAAGTTAATTGAGACTCAGTACAATAAGGTGAAGCTGGCTGGCAGACTCCCATGCACTTAAGTGTTAAAAGAAAGGTCTCCTGCAATAATTAATCAGTTTTCAGGCACAAATCAATTCCTCGTTCAGTCAATAGCTAAACTGCAGTAGTCTGCAGTAGGAGAAGACAAAGAGCAGTCTCCAAACAGAAAGGGAGGGTCAGATTTTGCTGTCTAAGAAGGGATTAGCGTGACAAGTGAAGATGCCAGCCACAGGGCTAGCACAGTTGGGTGGGTAGAAGTGAGCTCCCTGGAAGAAGAGGCAAAAAGAGGTATCACAGGTTGTTTTGTAGCCTCATTTACATTAATTACCTGGCAAGTAGCCCCTGCTTTGTTAGCAGGAGGAGTGCCAAGCTGACTCCACAACATAATCAAACCAAATCAGTGATGACAGGAGCTGGAGGTGGGTGGGAGCGGTCACACCTCTGGGTGGAAATTACTAGTAAGGCTTCCTCTTGACCTCAGTCAACAAGTAGAGGAGAAGTAGTGCCTAGCACTCTTGGAGTACAAGAAAATCGAGTCTGCGTCTGTAGAAGTGTGACTGAAATGCACCAGGCGATGTCTGTGATGCTGCAGCCGACTCTGTGCCCACGTAGTCACATCTAAATTCACTGCGTGGAGTCGTGTCCAGCCTCAGCTGACTTCTGCCTGTGCCCAAGGTGAGTGGAAGAGGTGATGCAAGAACCTGAGAGGTACTGACTCAGCAATGTGAAAACAAGTTGTGGCTTCCCCCCCAGCCCTTACCCTCTAAAATGAAACCAGAAATGATCACATTAATACTGTGAGTAGCAGGCTGGTGAAAAATAAGCTGCAAAGGCAGATAGAAGGTTGGTTTGTTCTTTCATAGAGGCATGAAGTCTGGTATAGGTCTGTGTGTAAGCTTAACCACAGTCAGTCTTCTTACAGATAAGACCTAGTGAGCCGGTTGAAACTTGAGGTTCTTGTAGAAATTGAGAGGAAAAGAAGTGGCAGCATAAATCTCCCTCTTGTGTTTGTCTAGATGGTTGGTTAATTCCTTTTCTAAGTCTGTTTTTCTTATGTTCTGGGTGATTTTCCTTTTCCTAGGTGTTATCTATGGCTGGGCAAAGAAGGTGGGCTGGACTGGCATACCTTAATGAATACTGTCTGTTTATTGAGACCCAGTTATTGAATCATTAGGGATCGAAAGGCACCTCAAAAGATCATACAACCATTAGGGATCGGAAGGGACCTTGAAAGACCATCCAGTCCAATCTGCTGCCACAGCAGGATCACCCAGATCAAGTCACACAGGAATCCTGTGTGGATTGACCATGGAAAACACTTCTATTTCAGTGCAGGCTCGGGAGAACAAAGTGTTCATGGCCTTTGAGGACAGGACACAGCAGTGCCGCTGCACATTCAGCTGCTGTGAGCTCTTGGTCAGAAAGAACCCTGTGTTTCTGTGGCGTGTGAAGGGAACAGTAGGTTACTGGAAATGAGCAGTTGTTTTGAAGTAGCAGCAGGGATTCAACTCCGAATGAAGAAGGCAGCCACTCACAGCCAAAACCACTCTCTGCTTTGAGTTATTAATAATATTTAGCCTGTAGCATCATAATCAATCAGTTGAAAGTTGCTTGTGAATTTAGAAGGATGAGCAATTCTGCTTGACTATCTGCAAGAGGCTTCACTGATTTGACAGCAGTATTTACTGGCTTCCGAGATAAAAAGATTTACAAAGAATTAAACTGACAAAGAAATGGGAACAACTCCCCTTTGCAGCCTTCAGTACTTCTGTTCTGAAGTGGAAATACTTTCTCTCATTCCCTCTGATGTTTTTCTTTGCATCTTGTTTACATTTAGTGTTCTCGCCCTCGTCTTCAGATTAACTGTCTTGTCTGATTGTGTTTCTGTCCCTTCTCTCTCGTGAAGCCTAGCTTTGCAATGTCGTTTGCTTCCTGTTCTCCCCTCCCAATCTCTGTTCTTCCTTTTGTTCTCCTAGCTCTCTCTTGCATAAAAAATCTCTTTGTGGGTTAAGCTCAAAATTCCCTTTCCTTTTATGCAGATCCACCTTTAAGAAAAGGGCTTTAAAGCTGGAATAGCAGTACCAGCATCTAATTCACTGCAGTCCGAGGAGAAAAACACCTCTATTAAAGCAGGTTTCCCAGTCTTTTTGATGTTACTGTTGTGACCGGTGATGATCCCCAGGGATCAGTGCTGGTCCAGTTCTATTCAGCATCTTTATTGTTGAACTGGAGGAGGGGATTGAGTCTACCCTTAGTAAATTCATGGATGACCCCCAGTTTGGAGGGGGAGTGTTGATCTGCTGGAGGGGAGGAAGGTGCTGCAGAGAGATCTGGACAGGCTGGGTCAGTGGGCAAAGGCCGACAGGATGAGGTTGAACAGGTCCAAGGGCAGGATGCTACAGTTTGACCACAAGAGGTCCCTGGAGGGCTACAGACTGGAGAATTGAGTGGCTAGAGAGCAGCCTGGTAGAGAGGGACTTAGTAGGGCTCGGAGACAACCAGCTGAACAGGAGCCAGCAGGGTGCCCAGGTGGCACCAAAGGCCAATGGCATCCTGGCTCGGATCAGCATTAGTGTGGCCAGCAGGACTAGAGACATCATTCTCTCCCTGTCCTGGGCACTGGGGAGGCCTCCCCTCGAGTCCTGGGGGCAGTTCTGGGCCCCTCACTTCAAGAAAGAGATTGAGGGGCTGGAGCAGGTCCAGAGGAGCAATGAGGCTGGGGAAGGGACTGGAGGGAAAGGCTGATGAGGAGAGGCTGAGGGAGCTGGGGGTGTAGAGGAGACTCAGGGCCAACCTTCTCCCTCTCTGAACGTCCTAGGTTGGACTGGATGATCCCTGAGATCTTGGCAAGCCTCAGTAATTCTGTGATCGTGTTGTATTGCCCTGTTGCTTCCTTCCTTTGCTGATGTGAGCACTGCCAGTGCAGTAGGAGTTTTTAGAGAACTGGGACTTCACTTTTAGTTATATTTTCTAAACATTCAACCCATTATGTGCTTGAGGATCTGAGTTAAAGATTTAAGTGTGAAGATTAAGAGCAGCAACCGTTTTCTCTACTTGAAGAGAGGATTTTATAGTGTGGAAGCCCAAAGCATCCTGCTTGTTGCAAGGTTTCCAATACTACAGCTGTTTTAAATAGAGTAGACACGATGCTTTATGAATTATAACCCTGTGACTAAGTTCATAGATTTCTGACTACTTAAAGGAAAACTCTTTAAAGTGAAAGTTCCTGCGAGTGGAGGCGTCTTATAAACCAACCAAACGAGCATCGACCGTGACAAAGCAGTCACAGCAGTCAGGTGTAGTCTCTGCCCTAGAGTCCTTTCATTAAGAAGACTGCTCCTGTTGTTTCTTTCAGAAGACAATGACACACAGTTTGGCCCAGCAAGGGCAAACCCGTGCATGAGCTGGATGTGGTTCATAGCTCCTTCACTGCCTGGGTGTGTTTTACAGTGCTCCTGGTTCACACCAGCAATAGAAATCTCTGGGAAATGCCAGTTCTGCCTAATGGGATCAACACTCCTACTGCTCTAACATTTAGCTCAGCAACATTAAATCTTCTTATCCTGTGAAGGAAAACAAACTCCTGAGAGGTACCAGATGGGCAGATGTGACACTGGCACCTCCAGCCATGTGGAGAAGGGTAAAGAATGCAAAACAAAATTAACATTCAAATAATCAGCATCTGTTTTCTCCGTGATGTCAAGATTCACCTTGTAGAGGGAGCGTGCACCTTACCGTGGCTTCACAGGCAGGTTTGTGTATCACGTGTAGCGTCAAACTCGACAGTTACTCAGGGACGAGAGCACATGAGAGAGGCTGATGTGTCACATCTCATTCTGGGATCGTTCTGAAAATGCTCAGGGAAATCATGAGCTCTTGAGTGTATTTGCAGGTAATCGTTTTATCTGTACCTGCAGGCAGAAGAGTGACTGGGAACAGGTTGGCTGTGTTTTGGGCAAGATCAGTCCCTGGATTTTGTTGTGTTTGTATTACAGACTCATGAGGGAAGACTTCTTTCCAAATGGTTTCACTGTGGAATGAAAAAAAGTGTGTAAATACTTGAGGGAGTGGAACTCTGAGATGGCAACAAATGTGGTGATGTTAAGCGCTGCATACAGCTTGCCGGGGGGGAGCTCAGGAAATCATAGAATCATTACGGGCGGGAAGGGACCTGAATGATCATCCAGTCCAATCTTTGTGCCACAGCAGGATCACCCAGACCACATATTATTTCCACATATAAGTTTTTACCTTGGGGTAAGTTTGTCAGCCTCTTAGTATGGAGGATGTGCAAAGACCAGAGCACAACATAGTTGTACACGACTACACGGTTTCTGGTACCCTGTTGTGCGTCTGCTTTGCTTCCCCTCACCATCATCCTCACGCGTGCCATCCACATTTGCTCTTTAAACTCTGAGAAGGCAGTCTGATCTCCTCCAATACTACTTTTCACTGATGGCAGTGAAGGGGCAGAGCAGAGCATCGAGTCCCTGCTCAAAACCAGCTCCCTGACAGCCTGCATGAGGATCGTGTGGCTACACAATTATCACCCACAATCTGGGTTATGATGCTGAAGCCGTTTGAATGTTCTGCTGGCACAGTGCTAGCGATCACTCTCCTCCTGCTCTGGCTGCCCTCTCAGTGGAGGTCAAGTTTCCTGCCGAAAGGGGAAGTAAATTTGATTCCCTTGTATTCTCTGACGCTGCAGAGCTATAAACCACTGTTCTAAGACAGCAACAGAGATCTAGGAGGCAGTTATTTTAAACTAATTGCCAGTGTGTCAACACACCCCAGTGACACGAACGAGGAGCACCCGTGAATGAGATTAAACATCAACGCAACAGTCAGATTGACAAGAAACAAAGGAGGGTGGGAAACCTCTGTGTTTTTAACTTCCTTATAAATTAGCTCAATGTTGGTAATTGTGATTTCCACGACTTGCTGGGTTTCCAGGTTGTAACGGTAAATTTTTAAGGATGCTGACAGCAACTGGTGAAATACGTCGTGATTATGCAAACATGAATCTACGCCGCCGTATTAATTGCGAAATTTATCAAATTAACTGAGCCTGGGTTTGGATGATGGGTGATGAAGATCACTGACATTATGACTTCAGTAATGATTTTTCTCTAATTAATTTTCTCGCCATATTTCTGGCTGATATCAAAGCTCCTGGCAACAGGGAGTTTATGTCGCTGCATATCCCACTAGACTCTCGTTGCAGTTCAATCTAGCAGTACCCTGTCCTTTACCCTCTAATTACATGAGATATTTTCCATAGTCTATATTCAGCAAACAAGCAGCATCTGGGAAGAATAGAAGGACTGTAGCCTAAACAGAGGTGAATTCCCTCTGTCTGTTAATGTAATGTTAATCAAATAGTAAATACTATTTGTTTTTAGCTGTAAAGTGCAACCACTCAATTCAATACAAACCAGCTTTCCCAGTGTGGTGATTCCGGAAGATGGGAACTAAAACACTCCTCTCTGTTTTGAACACATTTTTTACAGCAAAAGTTACTTAAAGCTCTTGTAAACACTGGAGGTCTTCAGTGCTTGCTGTGCCCTGTCTGTTATTTCTCACTTAACCTTGGACTGAGGCTTTGATTTTAGAAGGAATGCAAGTGTAATACGAAATTCAGAGGATTTCAACCCTGCTTTTGGGGTGAAACAGTGAGGGAAATGGTTGCTTAGGTGAAGGAGAAACAGACCTTACTGACTTTGCGATGCCATTTGGTGTTGACTTCAGCAAGACTCCTCACTGCTGCATCTCCGTTTCCTTTGAGTTTCCTTAAAAGGGAGGATGGAAATCATGAACCCTCGCTGTGTTGGGGTGACAGCTTCTTGTTGTGGGTTTTTCTGACTGGTCCTAGTTAAAAACCCTTCAGTGGTCATGGGGGAACAACAGGTTTATGAATTTATATCTCTTTATTGTACGTTCTGGTGAAATACCTGGGTATGTTTGAGTTTCAACCCGGCACAGATTAAGCTTGATATTCCCATGCATCACTGTTTGGGGATAAATTCTACAAGTTCCTTAAACTTTCTACTTCACTTTGCCTGGAGCCGTACAAAGCAGGGGCTTCTGCCTGCAAAAGGTAGGGCTTCATTTTTAATGTCTCTTTCTACTCCTTGCTGCTTATTCGCTCGTCTTCAACGCTACACCACTTGAAATTTACTGTGTAATCTTCCCAGGGAGGGTCCCGGAGCACTGGAACAGGCTGCCCAGGGGGGTTGTGGAGTCTCCTTCTCTGGAGACGTTCCAGACCCACCTGGCTGTGTTCCTGTGCGACTTGATCTGGGTGATGCTGCTGTGGCGGAGGGATTGGACTGGATGATCTTTCGAGGTCCCTTCTGATCCCTAATGATTCTGTGATTATGTTCTGCATACGCTGAGTGCTTTCGCTGGTTTAGTTGTTTATCCCTGTGTCTGACTTGACCCAGTACCCAAGGTTGTGTTTCTGTAATGACCAGTAACCACCGGTCATCAGAGGCTGCTCTTCCTTTAGAACAGAGAACCCATTTAGTCCTGTGTGCAGGTAACCTATTCAGGACCGCCTCCTGCGCTGGGTAGTCCCATACCTGAGGCACACGCTTTGGTGCTAATTTGGGTTAGAATCTTTGATTCCTGAGGCAGCAGGAAGAATTACAGTTCACATTACTACTTAAAATGGACAAAGCGAGCGCCACTGCCTGACTGGTGGCAGTGAACTCTGTCCTCCACGGTGCACAGGCTTCACTCTGATAAGCAGCAGTGACCCACACTTAAATGTTAATTCATGAGTGGCACCTAAATGTGAAGGTGTTCACCGTCCTCAGAGCAGATTTCTTTGAAATCCTTAAGGTTCAGCTTTCAGGTTTGACCTCTGGTCATAAAGCCAGCAGAGATCTAAAGCCTGGACGTTTTCTGGGGTGAGAGTACACGGACAAGAAGTTCACCTTGAGTTATGGTTAGCAGTTGGCAATGCTTGCTGAAAGGTAGCACCGGGATTTTCTTTCCCCCTGTCTTTTCAAACTGTAGTTACAGTAATAAACAGTGAATTCACTTGAGGAGGGGAGGGGGCAAACCTTTCACCACTGACTTCATGATATCTCTGGGCAACTGTGGAGCTGTCTTAAACATCTCCGTGAGGTATCTGAACAAGTCATCAAGCCTTGTAACTTTCTGCATTGCATTATCAATCATTTAAGCCATTCATCCTCCTCCCTGGGAACAGTAAGAGGTTTGAGGACTGCCTTACAGGTGATGACAATACGCAGTGCACAGATTTCACTCATCTCGTTCAGCGCTCGGTTCTGATTACACATGAGTTATGAGTGAAGGACTGCAGCTATTCTATTTGATCTCTCTAATCTTAAAAATGTCCAGGAATTCTCATAACAAAACGCATTGTTTATGGACCTCAGCACGAGGGTATGAAATACAGTCCATTTTCTGACTTGTATTGTTTGTTGAATATGGGGATGTACAAAATGCTGCCGTGTGCACGCAGATCAGAACAAAGAGAGTAAAGAACTGGAGTAGAAGTCGATGCAAATCATGAAACTGGGTTTGCTCAGCCTTGAGAAGACAAGGTTGAGGGGGGACCTTATTGCTCTGCTCCAGTCCATCAAGGGTGGCTGCCAAGAGGATGGAGTCACCCTTTTCACAAGGAGTCCTGTGGAAAGGAAAAGGGACAAAGTTTACCAGTTGCTCCAGGAGAGATTCCCACTGGATTGGAGAGGAAAGTTGTTCCTACTGAGAGCTGTCAGACAGTGGAATGGTCTTGCAAGGGAAGGGAGGGATTGCTCAGCTGTAGACAATGTTAAGGCTCAGCTTGAGAGGGGTCTGGGCCAGCTCATTTCAACTGGATCCTGCTTTAAGAGGTTGGGCTGGATGATCCCTGAGGTCCCTTCCAACCCCTGAACCTGTGAAATTATCCTAAAAATGTGCAGGAAAGACTGTGCTCAGTGAGGAAGTGACTTTGCTTTGAGCCTGATGAACACCACCCCTGAAGTACAGCGAAAGTCACAGTGTTAACAGGCCGTAACTGGTTTACACTGCACAAGCAGAAGGTGCAGTATTTCCTTTGCACTGATTGCATACCCAGAGAACTATATTCTTCTGGAGTTGCAGGGTTTTGCCTGGATGCTGTTTTTCTGCCTTGAAAATTAAGTCTATAGCAGACTAGACCTTTTGAAGTGTAATTCATGGAATCAATGATTTTCCTTGGACGGGACGCTGGCAGGTCTTCTGGTCAAACTCTTCTGCATTAAGTAGGGACATCTTCAACTCAATAGAGTTGCTCAAAGCCCAGTCAGGCCTGACCTAGAATGTTTCCAGGCATGGGGCATCTACTTTGTGCAGCCTGTTCCAGTGAATAACTACTCAGGAGAGGCTGATGGAGCTGGAGCTGTTTAGCCTGGAAAAGAGGAGTCTCAATGGTGACCTTATCACCATCTATAACTACCTAAAAGGGGGTTGGAGTCAGGCGGGGGTCGGTGTTTTCTCCCTGGACACTGGAGGCAGGACAAGGGGTCANGTTATAAAATTTTCCTTTCTTTATTTCTTAAAATAATCTTGGCTGTGTTACAGTTTGGAGTTGAAATCTTCTATCAGGAACACCCCATCTCAGCTTTTTCTCCTCCTGCTTTGGAATGCTGGCAGTAAAGAGGGGAATTCTTATCACACAAAGAGAAAGCTTTTGATTGCTGCTGTCTCATTATTTTACTTGGCTGTATAGATGATTATTTCTGTGATTCAGTGGATCATCCGGTGTCACTGTTTATATTACAATACCTACTAATTTCAGGATATAAAATGTAAATTCAGGTGGTTGGTATTCATGTTCGGCGAGCATAAAAATCAAAGAGGAGGTTTCCAAAATCCACTAGCTATATCATTTACGTATAGCTAGAGCAGCTGCTGTGAAGATTTAAGTGCATTGACGGGAAAATAAACAAACAAACAAATCTAAACAACTCCAAAGAGCTGTAAAGGATCAAATAGGTTTTTTCCAAGTTTTTACTGCAGGCATTCCAATTTGTAATGTAACAGAGAAGTTAAATTCTGCTGTTGCTGGATCTCATAGTACCCAGAAAATAACTGTTTCTTAGGAGCAAAGTGATGTGGAATCATTCCGTACTGTGTCTTAAAAATCAGACAACGGTTGGAGTCCTTCTCTGGCAGGAATCGAGGGGCAGGAATTTGTTGTGCACTATTTACTGACCCTGGAAAACCTTTGCAGACTTCTAAGTAGTGAAAAAATACCCACAGTGGTACTTGTGCTTAGGATGCTTTGAGGTCTGAGGCACAGAAAAGGGTCTTGGTGTGCTTTGGGGTTTTATAGTAACAAGTAGGGACTCTGTGAATCCATATTCATTGGAACATCTATATCATTCATGAGGGGTGGGTGTCAGGAGGATGGAGCCAGGTTCTGCTCAGTGTCATCCAATGATAGGACAAGGGGCACTGGGTGCAAGCTGGAACAGAGGAGGTTCCATATCAATATCGGAGAGAACCTCTTCACTGTGAGGATAACAGAGCATTGGAACAGGCTGCCCAGGGGGGTTGTGGAGTCTCCTTCTCTGGAGATGTTCCAGAGCAGCCAGAGTGTGTACTTGTGCAACTTGGTCTGAGTGATCCTGCTGTGGCAGGGGGATTGGATTGGATGATCTTTTGACGTCCGTTGTGATCCCTAATGATTCTATGATTATAGAAGACATTGACCTCTCTACTTCCCACACCTAATGATTCTATGATACCCCGGTGAAATGGATTAGTGAGTGTTTTTTTAAAGCGAGGCAGTCACAATAAACAGGTGTGATTGTCTTGGACTCCCTCTCCAGCACACTGTACAGTATTATCTCACATCTGTTAAGGTTATTTCCACTAAGTCAAATGTACAGACATCCATACTAATTGAACAGATGAGTATGATGCTGATTAAGAAAAAAACCTGCTGATGATACTCTTTAACCACTTGTTCCTGAGGTTTCTGAGATGGTGTATAAAGTTGAATTTCCTTCCTTTTCACTTCTTTTTTAGACTTGATAGTAGCCCTCTGCGATGCTCTCTGCATCAGATATCGCTGACATTTACGCTTCCACTCCTACTCAGCTGGAAGGCCTGCCTCTGCACAGTAAATTTCCTCTAAAAAGCATGCACTGTTTCCCTCGCCCCTGCTGTTCCCTTGGCATGTCACAGATTGGCAATCAGAGCGCAGGTATTTTTTCCCCTCAGTTCTTTTATCAGCCTGTGTCACCTGGATTTTCCAGCAATACACCCTACTTTAGGTGTTCATTAAATGCTTCTGCTTGATTTTTTTCTTTGTGTGAACCAAGTATTAGCAGACGTGATTGGCACAACTTCATCTTTGAGTTCATGAGCATAATTTATTCCCCCTTTCATCAGTGCACGGGCCCATTCTGTGAGAACACTATGGGAACGTGAGCACTCCTCCCTCAGCTTAAGTGTGTAGCTACTGCCTGCCAACACATCCTTAAAGATGAGATGCTAAATGAAAGCAGCTGTTATGCTGTATGTGCAGTTCTAAACACCAGGTAAGCTCCAAATGAAACGGCAAAAGTCTTTTCACAGTGCTGATACAATTTGTGTTGGGTGTCTTCCTTCATCTTTGAATTCGACTGCATCCGGAATATCTGTCAGTCCATTCTGAAATCATTCAAGGACATCCTTTCAGGAGCGAGCGTCTCAGCAGACTCTTTGCTTTTTACGGTGTTGCTGTGAAAGGGTATTGTACCCTTTCCCTACTTGTCTCATTCAGGCAGTGCTTTCCCACAGCGGGCACAAAGCAGCGGCGAGAGAATGTCTGTAGCTCTGTACGATTGAGAAAGGCTGATACCAGCACTCTTGAGGCTGGCGGCTGTACTTCAAAGGATTTGATAGTTTGGTGGGAGAAAAGATAAAGAGAGCAAGGTTCAAGCTCTGTGATCAGAGGCACCAAAAAAAAAGAGGCTATCTTGTGATGGGCTCCCATTGTTAGCTGTGGACTCTGTGCACTCAGACTGTCGGAGGCACCAGTGTGGCTGAGCTGGATAAGAAAATGAGTTGTACAAAGAAAATAAAGACCACAAAGGATGGCAGATGAGAAAAATATGAGCGCTTACCAGGGATGGGAATCACAGGAGAATGCAGTCTGGTTGGGTGTGCCTAGCTGATTTCTAGGTAGTATTTCATAGGCATGAACCTCACAGAATGCAGCACCTGTGTTCTCCCCAGACTTGCAGCGGTTGCCTGTGAAAGGGGAGCACCATCCAGTAGACAGGTCATGGAATGTGTTTGTCTCCACATCCTCTCTCTGAGGCACTCTTTGATTTCTTTAAGCTGGAACCACAATGCAGTGGAATTTGCATTTACTTCTGCAAATCATAAGTTCACAGTAAATTTCCTTCTGGAAGTGAAGTCATCTGCTCTGACCTCCTCCTGAAGGCAGATTTGATTTCAAAGTTGGAGCAGTTCCTTCAGCTTTTTGTCTTGGCCCTGTAACACCATCACTGGACTGTCACCAGTTGTCAGTGCCTGTCTGATACTCTGAATAAAGCTTTGTCAGGGAAGGGAAGTAATCACCTGGTTCTGACCTGCTGATCACACTCTCTTTGATGAAACCCAGGATGCTGTTACTGTTTGACCCACACACCAAGAGCATTGTTGTTGATGCCTGCTGCTGTGTGAGATCAGAAGATATCATCTCTGACAGCCCTGGAATTCCTCTTTGGCTTTTCTGCACTGTTTTTTATGTTGTTGGTTACTCCAGAGATGAAGTAATTACCCACTCAAAATTGATCTACTTGGTCTGGGTGATCCTGCTGTGGCAGGGGGATTGGGCTGAATGATCTTTCGAGGTCCCTTCTGATCCCTAATGATTCTATAACTCTACTTGCAAGGTTGTCACCAGGATGGTTGCTATAGGTAAGAAGTCACTAATGAGCTGCTGCTGGAATCCAAACACCCATAATGTGAAGAAGTAGAGAAACGCGAAGATCCTGCCTGAGTGACAACCTGCTGCTTCTTGACTGAACCGTTTCACAAGAGACAATGATCTGTAGTGTTGACTGACATTCCCTGTTCTCTGCACGAGGAGCTGCCAGCTCCTTAGGGCAGTTTGTCATCAGCTTGAAGACTTCCCAGTGCCAAGTGTCTTGGGAATTAGAAGCACTTCTGTAGCTTCCTGGTCACTGGGTGATGATCAGTGGTTCTCACTGTGGTACTCAGTAACACAACCTGTGGAAGTTCCAGTTTAGAGACCCATGAAGGAAGTCAGTCCACTAAACACTTTAAATTCCGAGTCTTATATCATATTCAGTGTACACTCAGCTATGCCTTTCACTAATGAATTCAGCTTCTGATTTGATTTTGTAATTTATAGATTTCTTTGAACTTTTTCCTTGGCAAGCATCCTTTTCTAACAGTGTAGGAATCATGTTTCATAGAATCACAGAATCATTAGGGGTCGGAAGGGACCTGGAAAGATCATCCAGTCCAATCCCGCTGCCACAGCAGGATCACCCAGACCGAGTCGCACAGGAACACAGCCAGGCTGGTCTGGAATGTCTCCAGGGTGTTTCATGCATTTCCTGTCCTGAAGACTGAACATAAAGACAGCTGAAGAGAGAACTGTGCTCTCCTTTAAGCACTTCTAATTTGTATGTTTTTAATGGTTGGTATCTGGCTTTGTGCTAGTTCTAAGTGATTTTAGTCAGTCAGTCAGTCTAGAGCAGAGGAGGCTGAGAGGAGACCTTATTGCTCGCTGTAACTACCTAAGAGGAGGTTGTAGCAAGGCTGGTGCTGGTCCCTTCTCCCAAATTCCTAATGATAGGATGAGGGGAAATGGCCTCAAGCTGTGTCAGGGGAGGGTTGGATTGGGTTTTAGGAAGAAGTTCTTTCCTGAGAGAGTGGTTGGGCACTGGAACAGGCTGCCCAGGGAGATGGTGGAGTCCCCATCCCTGGAGGAATTTAAAAACCAAATAACTACAGCACTTGAGACCATGCTCTAGTGGCTGGGGAGATGTTGGGATGGTGGACTTGGTGATCCTAGAGGTCCTTTCCAGCCCTGATAATTCTATGATTCTAAATTAGATTGCTGAAGTAGTCAACGCTGCTTTCTGAGTCCTCCCAGAACGTTAAGAAAATAAGACTCTCTAACACGTTTCAACACACTTTCAGCTTAGCCCAGCCGCTGTATTGTTGCAGTTTTGGAAAGGATGATAATATAATGAAATGAAATAGATTCCTTTTGTGTCTGTGTTTTCTAATCCCTACCTGCACAGTATGAAAAATGTAAACTAAACAAAGCAACCGACTAAAGGTGTTATGAAAAATTACCCGACTATGAATACATTATGGCTTTATGAAAGGGTTCTTCCTCGGTAGTTCAATTGGTATCGTGGAATTTTCCATTTGAGATTTGTAATACAAATTTAGACATAAAATCCTGTGCTATTGAAGAGAGTGAGAACAGAATGTTTGAACTACAGACATTGCACGCCTGGAGAGAGAGGACTCAACCTGGAGGAAAGGAGACTCAAGGGGAGATCTTTCCCTTCCTGATAGGTATGGGGGATCTTTCCCTTCCCAGGCAGCTAATGACAGGATGAGAGGGCAGCTCCTGAATATGCACAGAGGAGGATTAGGTTGGGTGTTAGGAAACCCATCCTCACAGAAAGGGTGCTCAGAGCCTGGAATGGACTGCTCAGGGTGGTGGTGGAGTCCTCATCCTTGGAGACATTTAGGAAAAGACTGGATGTGGCACTTAGTGGCTGAGATCATGGTGTTACATCATGGGCTGGGCTGGNATCAGATCATTACATCATGGGCTGGGCTGGATGATCTTGGAGGTCTTTTCCAGCCTCAATAATTCTGTGACCCTTGCAGCTCCATTTTCTATTCCATTTCTATTTGCTTTTCATGTTGGTTCGTTGGTAGATTTCCATGACAATCAGAGGTTTAAGCCTCATATTTGTATACTTCTTGTATATGTGGTTCTGAACTTCAGCTTCCTCACTGTGGCACCTCCAGTTTGAAGAATAAGAGAACAAGCTACTCTAAACAGGCATTAGTCATTCATGGCTGCTCAGAGGTGCCAGCTGGTACAGACTGAGCATTCTAAAGTTAAACACATTTGGAGATGTTCCAGACCCACCTGGATGTGTTCCTGTGTGACTTGGTCGAGGTGATCCTGCTGTGGCAGGGAGACTGGATTGGATGATCTTTCAAGGTTTCTTCCAATCCCTTGTGATTCTATGATTCTATAGTGGAATATAGTCATAAAATATTGGAAGCATCTGTGTAAAGAGAGTGAAGAACAGCATTTACAAAGTTTTTCTGAGAGATTATAGGACTCGCTTTGTGATGAGTTTATCAGAGTGTCTTCTGCTAAGTGTTTTCAGTTTCTGTGGGTTATTTCAACCCAGAGAGCATGAGCAAGTGACTGATTTTTTTAGGTGTGCCATCATTGCTTGGAGATGCCACAATGGCAGCATTGAATTGAGCTCTACATATTTCTATATAAACATTATTGGACGCTTAAACTGCTTTCAGGTGTAGATCACATCTGAGATCTAACGATATTTCCAACTAGGGATTGCCCACAGGGCTAGAAACATACCTAACCTGAATGAAAGATCATAAAAAAGTGAGGCAGCAACATCCTCTTTCCTCTCAAAGTGACTAAATTGTGTTAAAGCCATTACTCGCTAAGAAGGGCTCAGATCACCATTGTGAAAGCCGAATGCTCTAGCCATATGGCTGATGTAGTTGTGAGAATAACTATGAACTCTGGATTTGTATCATTTGGGTAAAAGGAGACTAAGAGGTGATTTTATTCCTCTCTACATCTTCCTGAAGGGATGAAGTGGAGAGGAAGTGTTGAGCTTCTAGTGACTGGGTGCGTGGGAATGCTGTAAGGCTGTGCCAGAGATTTACTCTGGACATTAGGAAGCATCTGTTTACCCAAAGGTGTTAGAACATGGGATCAAGCTTCCTAAAGAGGTGCTCGGTGCCCAAAGCTTCTTTAAGAAACATTTGGACCAAAATACATCTAATAGTGTGCTTTACAGTTTGGCCAGCCTGAAGTGGTCACTGGGCAAAGGATCCTCGTAGTCAGCTTTATCTTAGAGCATCTGTCAGTGCCTGTGCTTGTTCAGACTCGCTAGGGTTTGGGGGCTTGTTTCTTTGCACCATTTGATGAGTGATTTTTACCATAAAGAACTGTGATTACACAGACGTTCTGAACCTCTTTTTCCTCATTTCATATTCTCCCTTACATTAAACACAAGGGTAGTTCATCAAAAGGACTGAAATAGTGATCTCAGTAGGCACATTTCTGTTTCACCATCGCGATGTCTGTTCATATTTTGAATGTATTCATTCGTCTCTCTCAGGAAAACATAGAGTCTGTGTGGTTTCTTCGATAACTTGGACGTTTTCCCCCCTTCTGCAATAGAAACCCTTTCAACATTACTGTACTGTGGCATTTTATAAAAGACTATTACCTTTTTGAGTCAATTTACATAGAATCATCAGGACCTTGAAAGATCATCCAGTGCCCCCCCCCCTGCCACAACAGGATCACCCAGACCAAGTCCAGGTGGGTCTGAAACGTCTCCAGAGAAGGAGACCCCACAAACCCCCCAGGCAGCCCCCTCCAGCACCCCATCACCCTCCTGGGAAGAAGTTATAGGATTGGTCAGGGTTGGAAGGGACCACAGGATCATCCAGTTCCAACCCCCCTGCCATGGGCAGGGACACCCCACCCTAGATCTTTAAACTTTGGGGACACAGTCAAGCAGTTCTATGGTTCTTGCTGGAACTGTTGCTCGTTGTTACTCGACTGTTACTGTTAATTTTTATTTCATTTTTAAGAGGTATTTTGTTCATGTTCATTTTACACACGGACTGCAGGCTTATAAACAACACTTCATTAATTGGGCTACGAAGCAAGACTTTCCTTTGCCTAAAACACAGCCACTGCAGAATGGGTTTCTATAATACTCACACTTTCTAACACAAAGAGTCCTAATCCTGCGGCTAGAACTGTGTCATGATCCCTAAATTAAAGTGGATTCGCGAGAGGTCCAATCAATAGGCAATTCTTAAAATGCTAAAATAAGGCTAATGAGCCCAGGGGTCTGCATTAACACAGCTTTACTGTTCAGCAGCGTGTGGTGGAAGGAAAAGAGTGGCAAGAGTGTCCCACCGGTTTTCTTCAATGATTGATTGCTCTTCGGTGGGGAGGCTTCTCTGTTCAGTTTCTGTGAGTCCATCTTATACCTTGTCCCCTGTTCTACCCCACTTCTTTCCTGAGGAATGGGGTGTCGGGGATTCAAGAAGGGCCCCTCAGTTCCAGAAGGACACAGAGCTGCTGGAGGGTATCCAGCATAAAGCAATGAAGATGATGAAGGAAGGAGAGCAGCTCCCTGATGAGGAAAGGCTGAGGGAGCTGGGTCTCTTGAGCTTGGAGAAGAGGAGGCTGAGGGAGGGCCTCATTTGTGTCTATTAATATGTGTCAGGAGGATGGAGCCAGGGTCTTCTCAAGGTCATCTGGGGATAGGACAAGGGGCAATGGGTGCCAGCTGGAACAGAGAAGGTTCCGTATCAATATCAGCAGGAACTTCTTGCCAGGGAGGGGATCGGAGCACTGGAACAGGCTGCCCAGGGGGGTTGTGGAGTCTCCTTCTCTGGAGATGTTCCAGACCCACCTGGCTGTGTTCCTGTGCAACTTGGTCTGCGTGATCCTGCTGTGGCAGGGGGATTGGACTGGATGATTTCTTGAGGTCCCTTCTGATCACTAATGTTTCTATGATTCTATGTTTTTGTAATGGATAAAAGGATGGACTTTTTGGAGCTGAGAAACTGTGCTTCAGTTGTAACCTTACTAAGTAAAGGAAAAGCTGAGAGAACTTTTGAGTGTAAAAAGAGAGACTTTTGAAATGGATTCTATAATTGCTTGACAACTACTGAAATGGGAAAGGATTCCTTATGGTAAAAAAATAGAAGAGACTTTGAGAACCAAATGTCTGCAGCACTCTGTGGTGCCGTGGTGTATATAATCAGTAAATAGAAAGAATTACACTCCTTGGCTCTATCAGCATTCTGTTTTGAGAATTAGGAGGATGACTAAGGAAGGATCTTTGTGTCTGTATGACATAAGCAGTATTTTGTAGGCACGTTCATTTGAAAGCATTCGTAGTCTTTGAACACTTCATTATAATTTCATTAGCTGGGCTGTGATTATTCAGCTGAAAACTTTATTCAAAGAATCTTTCTTTCTAATAATTATGGGAGAAGGCAGGATGATAAATACCAAGGCATGATTCTCACCAGAACCACAGGCAGGAGAAGATTTGACTAACGAAACATCAATTAATAATTCATGTGGTGATTAAAAACAAGGGTGATCAATATGAACTAAATGGTCAATACGATTTCAAAGTCAATCCTTAGGAGACAATATTAAACGCAGGATGAGGCCGATGTAGATTCCTTAGGCTTTCATTGCTCTAAAATTGAACTGTGAAGAGCATGCAAATTCATTGTATTGAGCTGTAGGTGAAAATATTTAATACTTGAAGTTTTTCTCACAGGAAAAATGGAACCATTTTAATAGTTAACCATTCTAAATGCTTTATGTTTTAACTCTTATGTTTAATGAATAGAAAATAAAACATGCAAACATAGTCAAACTAGCAAAACCACTACCTTAGAAAATGTATTTGTGTTGTTAGACCTTACAGGCTTAAAGCAAATTATTCTTTAGTGGAAGCAGCTTCTAGCTTCTGTTTAGATATAACCAGTACATCAGTCTTCATTAATTTCACTTGGAGGTTTATGTTGTTTAACAAAGAAATACAGGTTCCCAAAATAAATTACAGCATCACAGGATTACTGAGGCTGGAAATACCTCTGAGCTCGTCCAGCCCAGCCCAGGACCTAACATCACCCCATCAGCCAGACCAGGGCACTAAGGGTCACAGCCAACCTGTCCTTAAACTCCTCCAGGGATGGGGACTCCACCACTGCCCTGAGCAGTCCATTCCAGGCTCTGAGCAGCCTTTCCATGAGGAAGGGCTTTCTAACATCCAACCTAACCCTCCTCGGTGCAGCTTAAGGCCCTGCCCAATCACCTTGCCGCTAATTGCCTGGGAGAAGAGCCTGACCCCGACCTGACTACAACCTCCCTTCAGGTTGTTACAGAGGAATTACATTGTTCCAGGTCTCCTCCTCTCCTGGCTAAACAGCTCCATCTCCCCCATCATCAGTGTACTGTGTTTATCTATGAGTATGTGATGAACATAATACAATGTGATGCAAAAGAATTACTTAGAACAGGTTGCCTCTGACTTTTCCTAAGCCTCTGCGAGAAAACCAAGCTATCGCTTATCTCAACAAAACTAAAGCATAAAAGATCCAGTTTAATTGATGCCAACAGGAAGAAAAATGCAATCAGATTATGTGGAGTGATTCCTTGTAGTTGGTTCTTAGTGTGAAACCAGACTGGCACTATTTCCTATAGCTTTTTCCATGTAGGGTGCTGATGAAAGAAACCAAAGATGCCAGATCTTGCTATTTTAAATCTATCGCTCTCTTTTTATTGGTTTTAAAGAAGATGTTTACTGATTTATGTCTGCATTTCAAATGTTGCTCTTAGAATAATCCTGAACAGGTGGGTTAACAAAAACTAATGTGAGAGAATACCAGGCAAAGCAGGAGGCAATTCTTCAGCTGTCTGGCGGAGACAGACAGATCCCTTGAGTATTTCATGGAAACTCACACAGTTCTGCACGCAGGAAAAACAAGCACAGAGACAACACAAAACTTAGCAGAAGGAAGGGAGGCAAAGGAGAAGACCTTTCTTTCGCATCTTCTGTGTGAGAGAGAGCAGCTGAAAACAACAAATTAAGAAAATTGAGTAAAATAGAATCAAAATGACTTAATTTTCTCTGCCTTGGCTCAATCCTGTTCAAGCTCTTGCGATACTCTCGTGATGCACTCCAGAGCCGTGTCAGCATTCAGAAGGCAAGTCGCACAGCAGCAAAGTTTAGAGGATGAGAGCTTAAAGAAACAGGAGTGTGAGCTAGCGAGAGATTTCACTGGTGTCTCAATGTTCTGCTGAATTTCACAACTACTAGACATTCTCTGAAGTCTTAGCTCATCCAAAAGTTTCTCTCACTCAATAATTCACCAACGAACAAATAGTAGCTAGAAAATGAAATGATAAACTTGTTTACAGTGAGGGTACCGGAGCCTTGGGACAGGCTGCCCAGGAGGCTTGTGGAGTCTCCTTCGCTGGAGATATTCCAGACCCTCCTGGCTGTGTTACTGTGTGACTTGGTCTGGGTGATCCTGCTGTGGCAGGGGTACTGGACAGGAGGATCTTTCGAAGTCTCTTGCGATCCCTAATGATTCTATGATTCTAAATAAAACATGTTTGTGTAACTTCTCCTTGGGTAGGGATCCCGGGTTTTAGATTGGTGAAAATTACAAGATTGTGCAATGTAACCCCTCTATGTCCCAGGTGTAAGACTCGTGGATAGATAGGTGTAGTATTTTCTTGCTCAAAATAACATCTTTCCTTTGATGGTCATCCTCACTGACAGGTACAAGACACCTGACAGATGGCATACATCTTGATTTGAGCAGATGCTCTTGCACAACAGCCCCTCAAGGTTTGGAAAAAGACCTCTGCTGAGTCTGTACTGTGAGATACCATTACCCCTGACTTTAAATCCTTACAGAGAATAATGAGGTCGTTCCAGATAGTCCAAGTCACATAAACAAGCTGCTTATCCTGCTCAGAAATCTTCACCAAACACTGCAATTCTAAGCTCAGAATTTACCTGTTCTACGTTTTGGGTCCATCTGTCATGCATAGCAGCCGTGGGCAGAAGGGAAAGCATCTGTATTTGAGTCGAATAGCTTCCAGTTTAATTTTGCCCTTGGCAAAGGGAAGAAAACTTCAGCTCCTGGTTAGGTAAGGCTGTCTTGTGGTTGTCATCATCCACATGTTCATTTGGACAGCTGAAGCTAACAGTGCTTAGCGTTTGACTACTGTTAGAGGCTTACCCTCATTTTCTAAAGCATGCTTAGCCTTCTTTTTTTAGTAAAGATTCAAAAAGCCCCAGCAACCCAGCAAAGTTATGAGCGCTGGATTTCCAGAAGAAAGGAGTTGGTGCAAGAAAAATTGCAGCGTACAAACGTGCTTCATATAGATCTGTAAATGTCAAAAGCTGATCTAATAGAGTTGTGAAAGCAACAGGCTAGAGATGGTTCTGATAACAACATTACCAGCAAGTAGCCCTAACTGCTTAGCAATGCTTATTCGCAGTGTACTCGTGGTATATCTCATCTCTGTCTTTTAAATAGGAATAAAACCCGGCGCAGTAAGAATGTCCCTTATCCCATCAGCAATCCAGGATAAATTCCTATAGGCTGCTGACATTTTTAAGGTGGTAATTAGGAGTCAAACTTGTTTCTGTCTGTCTCGGCAATAGGGCTTTATTTAAGTAAGAAGCACTTACGGAGAATGAAGCTAAGTTTCGGTGACAGTTACTCTGACCTGCTTTAGTCACTTTTATTGGGCTGCCTTGAATTATGCCCCAGATGTGCCCATTTCTCTCGTGCTGGTAGGAAGCTCAGTAGCTATCTCAGTTAGAGACATCTATATATAAACACTTTACGTTGTGCAGATGATCAGCATCTTGGCTAAGGGATCACATTTCTATTATTAAAATGCTTATAGCAAAATATTTAGTTCTGTACAGATTTTTTTCATGAAATTACTAAGGTTTTTATTATAGAGAGCAGCACATTTGGCCATGCTCTGCTCCCATCACTAATGTGTAATGATGTTAATATCCGCAGTAACAGCATTAATGCTGTTCTATTCATTCAGGAGACATCTCCTTATAGTCAAAGCTATCACAATCCTAAATCTCACACTCTGCTATTCCATTGCCTTGCTGCTTTTATTCAGCACTTGAGGTAGAAGATATATTGCTCATTCAGATATGGATTGTGTCCAGTTGTGGGCCACTCAGTTCAAGGACACAGAGCTGCCAAATGGTGTCCACCATAGAGCAATGAAGATGATGAAGGAAGAACAGCTCCCATATGAGAAAAGGTTGAGGGAGATGGATCTGTTTAATTGGAGAAGAAGAGGCTGAGGGGGAACCTCATTCATGTCTATAAATAGATGAGGGGTGGCTGTCAGGAGGATGGAGCCTGGCTCTTCTCCAGGCCATCTGGTGATAGGACAAGAGGCAATGGGTGTCAGCTGGAACAGAGGAGGTTCTGTATCAATATCAGCAGGAACTTCTTCCCAGGGAGGGTAATGGAGCACTGGAACAGGCTGCCCAGGGTGGTTGTGGAGTCTCCTTCTCTGGAGACATTCCAGACGTGCCTGGCTGTGTTCCTGTGTGACTTGGTCAGAGTGATCCTGCTGTGGCAGGGAGATTGGACTGCATGATCTTTTGAAATCCCTTCCCATCCCTAATGATTCTGTGATTCTATAAGGTTCTACTGTATCCCATCTGGCTTGTGCCCTCAGCAAGTCCCTGTTTCTTCCTCACCTCCTGGGTTCAGTAGTCCAGCCATCACCCTACACCCATCACACACGAGGGAAGCTGCCAACATTTCACGGAGAGGAATGTAAGACGATGACAAAAATCACTTGTTGATTGGGTTTTGTGTGAACATGACACGCACTGGTTCTCAGGGCTTTGTGGCTGTTCCAAGCCTTGCACATCTCTTTGTTAGGATGAGCGGTGCTGCTTGATTCATTTTGAAGCTTCTCAGTGGGGAAATCTTGTAAATACTGTTTGTTTTTCATTCCCTCCTTGTTTGTGTGGAATGTGTCGTGTTCAAAATTAGGTAGCTGATAGGGAGGTTTATTCAAATTATTAAAATTAAGATAATGACTTCAAGTTTTCCTCTGACAGCTGTGACAGTTCGTATAACAGCTTGGATAAGCATATTGATTGTTTTTTGCCCTTCCTATTTAACGTGCAAGCACACTCAGTTTTCACTTGCTCTGAATAAGGAGGATGCACACAGCACCCCAGTGGCTGTGATGTTGTCATCTGCTGTTTGCCCTGATAGCTAAAGATGGCAGTGATCCTGGAAAGGATGCAGTAACATAAAGAAGATAAATCAGTCATCAAATAACACGGTGGTGTGTGGTGTAGGTGAGAAAAGTGGGTTATCATTAGTCATACAGAAGAACATAGAATCCTTAGGGATTGGTAGGGACCTCAAAAGATCATCCAGTCCAATCTCCCTGCCACAGCAGGATCACCCAGACCAAGTCACACAGGAACACAGCCAGGCAGGTCTGGAACATCTCCAGAGAAGGAGACTCCACAACCCCCCTGGGCAGCCCCTTCCAGTGCTCCAGGACCCTCCCTGGGAAGAAGCTCCTGCTGATATTGATATGGAACCTCCTCTGTTCCAGCTTGCAACCTGTGGTGGTTTGTCCATGTGAAGATGTAGGACATCTGAACAAATAGAGTTTGTATTACGTGTTAGACCAACTGATCTCAGTGAGTCGTTATGGTCAGGCAATAAACCCTTGTAAATGGGTTTAGCAAGATGAAACCCAAGAATTTGGGAGGCAGTATAAAGTGTTATGCATACTCATTCTTCTCTACTCCTTTAGCACCCTTGAAAATGTTGTTTTCATTGAAAAAAGTCACTCTTTGCAATTAAGACCATTTTCAGGAGCTGCAGTGTGACCCTCAAGTAGAGAATCCTATAGGAACGTGCGGCAGAATACAAATAGAACAGTAAGCTGAGCTTCCCCTCTGCATACATTTACTGATGCTGGTAACCTTCAGATATATTTTACAAACAACAGTTCTGGAGATTGAGAAAATAGCCATGAAATTCACTTTTCCATTGCACATTACAATCCGTATGAAGTCAAAGTCTTCTCTCAAGGCTTCGATGACAGTGGTGGAAATGATGCCTTCTCAAAATGTTGACTTTAAATGACTGACAGTTGCTTAAATGACTTTGTTATTTATAGCAACTCTTCAGGGAATATTTAATTAAGCCATGATTGCAAAAAAATATCCTTGTCAGGCGCCACAAGACCAGAGGGAAACCGCAAGACGTGGCGAGGAGGTTCTCATTATCAAAGATCTGGTTTAATTTGTCTAAAATTGACTTATTCAAATAGAGTAGATGAAATGAACATCCCATGTCTTCGCGAATTAACATAGCTCTAACATATTATGCTACAATACGGATAACAAGGATATATTAAAAGATGAAGCATGTACTTGGTTGGGATATAAAACTCCCGAGTAGCAAAAACCCAAAGAGAAGATTGAAGAAGAGTGCAACAGAACAGAAATCCTTATTATTGTGATGATTGTTTCGCTTTTGCTGTGACTGTGTTATCTGCTACTAAGCCCTGTGGGCTGTATGCAGGTTTGAGTACACAGAAGAGTACAGAGAATTGAACTACTTCATTACTCTTCACTCTCAAAATTAAAATGTGAATAAATATAAAAACTAAGCAGTACATTCTAATTGCTTTCATTGCACAGGGACAGATCAGTCCATTGAATCAATGAAGTCGGTGTCTTCTACAGAATCACAGAACTATTGAGGCTGGGAAAGGCCTCTAAATCATCCAGCCCAGCCTAGGACCTAGCATCATCACAATCAGCTAGACCAGGGGCACAAAGGACCACAGCCAGTCTGTCCTTAAACACCTGCAGGTGTTTGACTGTGTGCAGTGTTATTTTGAGTGTCTTTAGGTGGAGAAAGGCATCAAAGAAAGCTGTCTGTGCTTGACTTAGGGAACTCTCATCATCACGAGCAAAGAATAACATCAAATGTTCAGACAGGAAAAGTTCTAATCAGTGTAATTACAAAACAGTATTTTAGAATGCAGTAGAAGTGCTGATTTCTTGTTGGCTTCTGAGTAGGGGGTGCGGTGTGTTCTCAGAGATGGCTATGACTTGAACTGCTGTTCTTGTAAAGCATCAAGTCTCTTTAGAATCCACCCATTTTAACTTGAAACATAAGAGTTTCCCCACAAATGAGGTCCTGTCCTCATTTCTTTCCTAATTTCTCTGCTCTATTACTCCTAAATTCTGCAAGCCAGGCTGACAGACAGGATAAACTGCCGTGTCTCTTCCTTGACTTCCCTTCTTCAGAAGACATATTTGAGAATTCCGACTGTTTACACAGTCTCACAATATGTTTCTCCGTGTCACTTTGTCGTCAGCTTTGGCGGCACCGTGGAACTTTACAGGCGTTATTCTTCAGGAATCGCGTCTAATTAAAAAATGAGAAGGAAAAAGAAAGCTGACAAGAAGCTGTAAAAATAGACTTGCCCTTGATGAACATTAACATATGTTTCGGTCTCATTCCTCCTTCCTACTACCTGATTTCACTGTGTTTTGTTAATTAGAGTAGAACACTGTGGCTGGTGCCGTGTAGGTTATCGGGCTGCCTTCCTGTGCAGCCCGAAAGGAAACACTGAGGCATTTGTCCTCCCTTCTGTTATTTTGCATCGGTGCCCGCACATCAAATTCAGTGCCCCTACACTAGCTGTTCCAACAGATTGGAAACTCGTAGGCTCTCTGGTGTCTGTCTCCTTTGACATAATCTTTTCATCGATTAAACAGGGAACGTTTCCGAATGAACAGTATGGAGATTAGGGAGAGATCATCGTTAATAAAAAATGTTCATTGCTGTTCGTTAGCCTCCTGCAGAAGGGTGAAAATCAGGTGTCCTTTCTTCTTGACTGATTTACCTGAAATGTCACAAAAGCAGGGAGAGGTTTTATACTTTTTTGGAAAAGAAGCCTAATTATTAAACATTTTTACCCTAGATAGCTGAGGATTTGCTTTTATTCCCTCTTCTTTAGAGCACGCTGTGTTCATATCGGGGTTATAAATCCTTTGCCATAATTCTGTTAACTCCCATTCACTTTCCTGAATTAGCAGCTGCCTCACTTATCTTCTGAAGGCTGATTGTCTTCTGTGTGGCTCCCTCTTTTGCCAATCAATTTGCTGAAGCCTTAACAGCTTTAAAGAGAAAAAGTGGTATTCCAGACAGCAGTCTGTCTAAATCTTAGGGGTATTACCCTCCCTCCTCTATCCATTTCACAATATACTTAAACAAAAATTGCAAATTTTAGATATAAAATCAGTGTATTTTTTATTTACCTGCTAATACATCTATCTCTGGACATATGAGTTGAATAGAAATACAGGAGGGGTTTTCAACACCATGAAAAATGGATAGCTATTCAGTCTCCTTATCCCCCTCAAGTTTGCATTGCAATTCATAAAATCATTAGGGATTGGAAGGGACCTCAAAAGCTCATCCAGTCCAATCCCCCTGCTACAGCAGGATCACCCAGACCAAGTTGCACAGGAACACATCCAGGCAGGTCTGGAACATCTCCAGAGAAGGAGACTCTACAAGCCCCCTGGGCAGCCTGTTCCAGTTAAAGCTTTGTGACCTGAAAAACATACTTGTCTTTTGTTCAGCATGGTCCTGTCTCATAGAGGATCTTAACGATCTAGTTGAGGATGTCCCTGCTTGCTGCAGCGGACTTGCACTGGAAGACCTTTGAAGGTCCCTTCCAACACAGCTCATTCTATGATTTTATGATGCTGTGAAGAAAGAGCCTCGACCCAACTCTGTGCAAAGCTGACTCTGCCATTGCAGACTCCTGATCAACCCTCAACACAGATTCTTTCCTAATTCTCTTGATGTTATAACTTAGTTTTTGTGCCGAAGTGCTCTGGTAAGTACCTCACAGGCCAGTCTGTGATACTCTCCATTACTCCCTATCCCTCTACACAGCACAGTTCAATGGTACAAGAGTCAGGTATGAAGAAGAAAGCTAAGCCTGAACAAAGGCTGGATAGAGAGAAAGCATTGAAATCTGTTTTTCCATATCCAAATCTAGTTTTTACCCTTCCAAGTCAAGGTTATAGAGAAAGGAGACTCCATCACCTCTCTGGACAGCCTTTTTCCAATGCTCCCATCACCTTCAAAGTAACCAAGTATTTTCCCTTATGTTTGTGTAGGACTTTCTGTGCTCTAGTTAGTGCACGTTGCCCCTGGGCAACAACTGGGTTCCACTGAGAGTAGGCATTTCCATTCAATATCCTCATTAAATCACCTTCTAAGAAAGTTCTCTTTCTTGGCAAACTAGGAGAATGACTCTGTTGTAAACACAAACTGTTTTACATAGCAAAGTTTGCTGATGAATGCAAGAGATGTATATTGTTCTTATTGCTCCAGAGCCGTTTCAAGTTCTATCGTGCTGAGATGTCTGTGTTTTAGTCGGTAGTGATTGGAAGTATAACCACTAGCTCTTCTTTCAGATGGTAATGTGCTTATTAGTAAAGAGACCTTAGGTACAACAGAAAGGATTCCTCCCAACCCCGTTGTGAATGAAGAATACTTCGCAGTCCCCAAGGGACAGCTGTATTCCGGGAGACTTGGCCATAGCAGTAGGTTTGTTGAATTTTAAGTTGCCTATTTTTTTTTGTCTCCCCTAAGGCTTTAATAAATTGCTTTGTGGAGCTCTGTGGCTGTATTACTGAGGGAATAGGTGGTTGTAAATACTCGAGTTGAGCAGACATTGTACCCTGCCTAAATTAAGAAGTATCTCTGAGGGCATTTTCTATACAGAAGTCGAGAAAATGACTGCAGATTGTGAGGACTGAGCCAGCTGTAAATTAGATCTCACAGGTACAGCTATCAGTATAAATATGAAAGCACAGGGCTCCAAGCAGCAAACAAGCCAGTCCCAAGAAGCTGGGTTACAGCACTGCTGTGACGCTTGGGCTGCATTGACACGATGCTTAAACAAGATACATGAAAACTACCTCAGATGTTTGCAAAGAAAAGCTGAGTAAATATATTTATGAGATTTCTGCTATTTTGATAAGGTGGAATTATGTAAGAACCAGACACTATGTTCTAAATTACCATGGCATGGACAGATCGAAATATCTTCTGGGCATTTCATAGAAGCAGAGGCATCCACTACAGCAGAAATAGCTGCTGTTGAGAAAAGGCTCTTAGGGTGTAGAATGTGTGTGCATGGTTATGGTTACACTCTGTACTCTTCATTTCAGAGCGATTCATTTAATGAGAGCTTTCTCCTGCTAGTATAGAATCACAGAATCCTTAGGGACCTCGAAAGATCATCCAGTCCAATCCCCCTACCACACAGAATAACCTAGACCAAGTCACACAGGAACACATCCAGGCAGGTCTGGAACGTCTCCAGAGAAGGAGACTCCACAAGCCCCCTGGGCAGCCTGGTCCAGTGCTCTGGTACCCTCCCTGGGAAGAAGTTCCTGCTGATATTGATAGGGAACCTCCTCTGTTCCAGCTGGCACCCAGTGCCCTTTGTCCTATCCCCAGATGACCTTGAGGAGAGCCTGGCTCCATCCTCCTGATACCCACCTCTCACAAAGTAATGTATAAGAAAATGCATTTATATATAAAAACACTTGTTATATTCCAACTTTTTCCCATTAACTGTTCCTAAAATCTCCATTTCTACAGCATTACCACCCCTCCTGCAGCAGGATTTAAATAGTGTTTAAAATGTATGCTTTCTTGTACCTAGATGTTTTGGAAAATCAGTTAACTTGCTTGACTTACTGGAGGGGAAAGATTTATTTAGTGAATGTAATCCACGTGCATTGGACCTCCATTTATTTCAGAAAGGTATTAATGCCTGGAGCTGGAGCTATGCACAGTCATTAAAGTAATCAATACCACAGTCCTGCTCGCTGCTACTGTGAGCTGATCCTTTGCAGTATCACAGTGGAGCCCTTCATTCAAGGAAGACATAGAAAACATGGATATATTTCTTCTCAGAGGCCAAAGCAGATTCTCAAGGTGCAGATTTTTTTGAATGGATTTAAGAGAATGCTAAAAGGATTTAGGGAACCTCCCCAGGGAGTGATCTAGGTGCCAAGAAACAGGTTTCTTGTAAAGGGTCTGAACACTTCCAAGTGCAGATAGCAAAGGGCATGGGCTGACTGTTTAGGATCTCAGGTAGTGACTGGACTAGGGGGAATGGAGCAAAGCTGGAAATGGGGAGATTTAGACTGGATGTGAGGAGGAAACTCTTCACCGGGAGAGTGGGGAGAGCCTGGAATGGGTTGCCCAGGGAGCTGGTTGGGGCACCATCTCTGGAGGTGTTTAAGGCCAGGCTGGATGAGGCTCTGGCCAGCCTGCTCTAGGGTGAGGTGTCCCTGCCCATGGCAGGGGGCTTGGAACTGGATGATCCTGTGGTCCCTTTCAACCCTGACCGATTCTCTAGCTTCTTTCCAGGAAGGTGATGGGGTGCTGGAGGGAGCTGCTTGGAGCTTCTCAGGAGACGTTTGAAACCTGCCTGGACGTGGTCAGACTGTCCTGCTGTGGCAGGGGGATTGGACTGGATGATCTTTCGAGGTCCCTTCTGATCCCTGATGAATCTATGATTCTAACTTAGTGAAACTCCTCCTCACAGAGGGAAAGTCCGAAATAATTTTGACTTTGATCAAGTAGTGGGGTTTGTCCAACTTCATTTTCATTGCTGCTGACAGGCTGAGTACCCCAAGGTGCAATAGCTATAGCAATAACTCAGTACCTCTAATTCATAACTTTTTGGGGTGTGTGTGTGATTTTTTTTGTTTCCTTTTTTCTTTTGAGTTGATTTTCTGTAGACATCAAATTCCATTTTCATGAACCTTAGTGCTAACTGATGCCTGTGCCTCGAGTTGTCCTTATTGCTGTTTAGACCTCTAGCACTCCAGAAAAATAACCTGAAGAATGCCCATGATTTAGCAGCCAGCAGTGCCACCAGAATAAAAGAGAAGCGTAGTATTTCTTTCTCTCGGTGAAGCCATAGCAATAACCCCAGCTTCATCTCTGAAATAAAACAATGCTTCTGCTCTAATTAGATTTTTTTTCTTCCTGTTGACACAGGGAAGGTTTAATTTCTGTGATTTTCTCCATCAGGCTCACACATATTGTCAGACGGATGCCTAGCATCCCAGCGGTACAGCTTGCCGTAGCCGTTAATTTGAATTTCAAAGATAACAGTGGAGAAAGCCTCTAATGTATAAATTATCTCTGCTCATCAGAATATCTGCGCGTTAGCTGGTTTGTGGCGGTTGGAATTACACAGGCAGCAAATCTTACAGAGGTGCCCCTGCTGTATTTAATCAGATAGAGACTTATTTGCTGTTGTTTCGAATGCCTGGATTATTAGCTGCCTTTAGGTGTTTCGGTGTTGTTAACTTTTTCTTCCCCCAGATTTGACAGAGCATCTGTTTAGTCAGTTCTTTCAGTGCAACGATGCTCTAATAGATCCACGCAATGGAAAACTAATGATTCAAAGGAGGAAATATTCGCCTAAGCTCCGTTTACTAGTTCCCAGACGTTGTAATTTATTACAAAAGGAGGTTACGTACAGCCAGATATTCATCAGGCTGAATTTCCAACCCTGACGGAATCACTCGACCCAGAAACTCAAACATAATGTTTTTAAGGAACTGTTTCACATGGGGGAGTCTGTCGTGTTGATGTGGTTCCTAGGGAAGAAGGTCAAAGTTAAACTTCAAATTTTAAAGCTGATATGATTGTTTACGTTTTTCATGCTAGAAGAATTAAATTAATTAATAATAAGAATTAAAATAGACATTCAGGAGTAGAATGCACTGTGCTTTTCAGCCTCCTCGTAGTTACCTGGGTGTCTCAGCGTAGTAGCTGCCAGGGAAAACTGTTTAGTCAGACCTGTCTTTAGCACTCTCTACTGTGTTTTCTTTCCATGTTTGTTAGCCTCTCTAAATCACAATATTGAATAGTTTATATTCAAGTGGCCTCCTTGATACTGGTTTCTTCCCCCTTGATGAGACTGAGTTTTGTCCCAGCCTCCAGGATAATGAATAAAGTGAAACTGTGCTAGTACTGGGATATAAGAAGGGGAGGGGGAGGTTAGCAGATCAAAAGAGGTTCTTCTCCCCCTCTACTCTGCACTAGTGAGACCACATCTGGAGTACTGTGTCCAGTTCTGGGCCCCTCAGTTCAAGAAGGGCACAGAGCTGCTGGAGGGTGTCCAGTGTAGAGCAACAAAGGTGATGAAGGAAGGAGAACAGCTCCTTTATGAGGAAAGGCTGAGGGAGCTGGGTCTCTTGAGCTTGGAGAAGAGCAGTCTAAGGGGGGATCTTATTCATGTCTATAAATAGGTGAGGGGTGGGTGTCAGGAGGATGGAACCAGACTCTTCTCAAGGTCATCTGGTGATAGGACAAGGGGCACTGGGTGCCAGCTGGAACAGAGGAGGTTCCATGTCAGTATCAGCAGGAACTTCTTCCCAGGGAGGGTACCAGAGCACTGGCACAGGCTGCCCAGGGGGGTTGTGGAGTCTCCTTCTCTGGAGACATTCCAGACGCGCCTAGATGTGTTCCTGTCACCCAGACCAAGTCACAGAACAGAACATTACAGATTGGAAGCGACTTGGAAAAATCATCCAGTCCAATCCCCCTGCCACAGCAGGATCACCCGGACCTTATGCTTAATCTGACTTGTAACACTGTTTTAAAGGATGTTGAGAAGCAACTCCGTTTAAAGTGTAGGTGTTCAGTGCGATGTAAGGTCAAGCTGATTTTTCTTGATAAAGACAGATGTAAATATTTAATGTGAACACACAGCTCCAAAACTTTGATGTAAATACAGCAAGCCTCTGCCGTGCCTCCTCATTAAGTTAGGAAATTTTAGAAGAGCACTTGAAAAGTTCTGGGGATTTCCAAGCCCTAGAATCTCTGATAAAATGTTAGGAAGCCTTTCCTCATGGAAAGAGTGATCAGAGCCTGGAATGGACTGTCCAGGGAAGTAGAGTCGTCCCCACCGTTGGAGATGTTTAAGCCAAGACTGGTGGTGACACTTAGTACCATGGTCTAGCTGATGGTGGTGATGCTATGTCCTAGGCTGGGCTGGATGAGCTCAGAGGTAGAGTAGGTATCTGTCACATGCACTATGAAAAGGCAGTCTCCTACCTGTGGCTGTTGCCCTGCTGGTGACTTAGGAAACTGAAAGGGAAACATCAGCAGAGAACAGCAGACCTCATGGTGGAGGGGGGTTGTTTGGTTTTGGTTTTTGCATCTTCTTCCCTCAAAAATGGATTCAGAGAGTCTGAATACATCTGAACCTTTCTTCCTTCTGCACCCAAGTTCAGTTTGATCTATCTGTTGAAGAAAGCAGTCTGCTTCACGGGTCTGTCACCGAGCTGCCTCCTGATGATCTGTGCAGTCTTGCAAGGTTTGTTTCTTTCTTGTTCTCTGTCAAAGACAGATGTTGATTTACTGGTGTAAAGATCAGAGACGTATTGGAGCAAATCTAGGCTTTATTGCCTTGGACTGAGCTACCTAATCTTGATTTGGATAAAGCAGCTCAATAACTCCCTAATATAATGGAAACAGGGCGGCATCGGCATCCAGTTGCATTTGTTATAGACGGTTCAGGCTAGCCCAGTACGTGAGGTGTTCCATCTGTAAGAAGTAGCACCAACACTTCTTGTTTTCTCTTCTAAGCTGCAAACTGTGCTAAGCTCCTTCTGTCAAGACTGGGGAAGACGACTCAAGTGAGGCAAAACAGAATTATTTTGGTATAATAACTCTTCCTCCCCTCTAGCAAAGCTTATCACTCTCTCCCAGTCACCGGTGTCAGTTAGTGTTAGCAACAAGGGAGGCACATTTTCCACATCGTATGCAGACCTCTTCAGCAGGCTTTTACAGCTTAGATCTGTGTTGCTGGAGTTTTTCTTCAAATCAATAGCCAGAAGAGATGAGCGATTTCAATATTAAGTCAGCTGTGTCACCGTGCTCCTTCTCAGCAGGAGAGCTGAGAGCCCAACAGCTTTGACTTTCTGTGGTTCCTAACCACTTCCTCACACATGTACTGATTATAAAGTGGGGTGTTCTATTCGCAAGCTTCTTCCACAGCAGCCTTCTCTCTTGACTCCATCTCCTGTTTGCTTCTTCCTCGACAGCCTTCTATTTAAACAGCCCAAGGTTTCTTCAGAAGACGTTTCTATCACCTGATAATAAGGGAGAGCACTGCT
>VZRI01011998.1:58084-93010 GCA_013397515.1 Upupa epops
ATGTAATAAATTAACTGAATTTAAGAATAAATTCATTTAATAAATTAAATACATTTATATACTTTTTTATATTCTGTTATGAAATACTCTCTTTACAAACATATGCACTAGGTCCCTTAAGTAACACAGTAGAAAATCATAGAGTTTCACAACCACGGTGAGGATTTTGCCTGTTAGGAGAGAGTATCTGAATGTTTTTATTCAGGGAAGAAGAATAGAAAACCAGGCAGATCACCTGTCTTCAGAGTCCACTGATTTTTCCACAACCTTCCCAACATTTCCACATGTAAAGGCAGTACCATGTAAGAGCTAGGATTCTCTTGAATTTTACTACAAATACATACCTACTTAATTCCTGTTTTACTCTCTGGGTGTCTTCAACCAGGAAATAGTTCCTCCTTTGCAAATAATTTTCATATGTGAAAGGTACCACAGGTGTTTGGCTGTAACTGTGCTGGGTTAGCATTTCTCCAGGTATTCCCTATCCCATTTTCCCCTCTTATTTCACCCGGAGTGATTTAGCAGCAACACCAATGGGCAAGTGGGGAGGTTGCTGGGGGAAAGGTTTTAAGGGAACACAGATACTGTGTGTGAGGTGGGAGCATGAAGGGGTGTCTGGGAAGAAATGATGGAGAGTGAGAAGCCATGGGGCAAGGTGTTTTCTGCTCCTGCGTATTTTCATTTAGGTGCTGTGTTTTGCCCTTGCAGCCTCAGCTGCCTGAGTGCCCTGACTCTGTTTTGGCTTTAGTTTTTCCTCTGGGCTCTGCTCTGGGACTGCAATTTTCCTGCTCTCCTCAGTTGCTCTGAGACCACTTCCCTTTGCACCCACTGCTCTAGTTCTGTCCCCTCTCCCCAACACTTCTCTGCCACTGTATCAGATGCCATCTTGTTGCAGCTCTTGAGGCTGCAGCTCCTATTGTGTTCCCTTTGTACATTCTTTCTCCTTTTAACTGCTTTCTTCTCATTATCCTTTTGACTTTTGACCATTAAAGTAACAGCATTTTATTCCAGCCACCTGATCTCATTCTAAAATTCTCCTATTAAAAAGAATCTGCCCTGTGAGAGTTCCACCTTTGACCCTAAAACCAGGGTAACACACATGTTTTTATAGAACAAACTTGTTGTGTTGCAGTACTTGCACACTTTTCTTAGGTTTCAGGTTCTGGAATTACAGTAAACATGAAAGTTCTTGGCAGAAAAGTGATCACAATATGTGAACCTAAGCACCATCAGTAGTGTGGCAAGTTATTTCATCTTGTTGGAGCTAACCTGTAAGTGATAACACTGATACAAAGATGAGGATGACAGTAAAACTCTCCTTAGGATGCTCAAAACACAAATGGAGATGCTAAAGCTTCAATGCAAGCGGTATAAATTTATGTCAGCAAAAACACTCACAGACTTTACTCCTTCCACCAGAGAGAAAAACAGTTGTCTTTACTGCCGAGTATTTTATTCAGATGCATTTGCTTTCATTTGGGCAAAGTTCCATAAAGTCAAACATCACAATAGATTTCATTTGGTTCTGCCTGTGAGGGGGGTGTGCGTGTGTGTGTTGAAACACAAGGTGCTAGTACCTTCAAAAAACAACTCCTAGAATGTAGAATTCATGCCAGTATAGACTATGATTAAAGTGGTAGTAACTACTACTTAGAGTAAGTGATTGTACCATTTGGAAGCGTTTTTACCTTTATGACTTTTAGCAAACAAAACCAATGCATCCAGAATTTATCCCTGAGGACTTGACTGGCAGATGTCAGCACATGTCATCTCCAACTTTCCAACGCTCACGCATAGTAAACAACTGGTGGAAAACACCTCACACCAGCATGTTATTGGCAATCTCAGTGCTGTTGTTGGGTTTTTACCTTAAGAAATAGTCAAAGCAATGTTCCTTTTCACTTTCATAACCAACCAAACCACCTCTCAGCTAATTTCTTGCTGCACAGCCAGCAGAGAGTGGCTTGGCATATCAAGTAAGGTGTGCGCGTCCGTTCTGAGGCTGTGCAGGCCAACATAACTGTAATTAATGTTGCTCTGTCATCTCCTCGCTGCCACCATCCATTTATCAATCTTCCTCCATCTGTTCTTCCTGTCATATTCCTGAACTGTCAACCATTTGTTACGGACTGGGTTTGTTCTAATAAGCGAAACACACCCACCGTGATAATGCGGCTGGATGTAGGTGCAGTAAAATAGACACAGAAGTAATACTGGAGAGCTCTGCTCTGTAGCACCGTGGAAGGCTCCATTGATTTCTTACATAAAGTAATTAAGAATGAGTTAGATCCCAGGGCCCCCGAGGAAAACCTGCAGTAGGTGTTTCAATTATTATGTTAGCTCTGTCCGAATAATTGTAAATCCCTCGTTCCTTTGCCTGTCAAATACTAAATATTCATGGAAACTGGGTGAAAATATTTTTAGAGGGTGTTTTGTGTTGGTTTTGGTTTCTTTTTCCAAGGGAAGAGTGCTAAGGATGTTCAACAAGACTGTAGTGAACAGATAATTAGTTTTGTTGGATGTATTTCCCCTCCCCATTGCTTAATGAAACGTAGAATCTTTTATTAGTCCTAAATATGTTCCCAGTGATGATCCTAATGTTCAGACATGCAGTAGGATTGCTAAGGAGATCTGATTAAGCACTATGTGAGAGGTTTGCCTTCTGGGGGTCCTAGTGGCCAGCAGGATGACTCTGAGCCAGCAATGTGCTCTTGTGGCCAAGAGGGTCAACAGCATCCTGGGGGGGATCAGAAAGGGGTGCTTAGCAGAGCCAGAGAGGTTCTTCTCCCCCCGTACTCTGCACTAGGAAGACTGCATCTGGAGTATTGTGTCCAGTTCTGGGCCTCTCAGGTCAAGAAGGACACAGAGCTGCTGGAGGGTGTCCAGCGCAGAGCAACAAAGATGATGAAGGCAGGAGAACAGCTCCCTGATGAGGAAAGGCTGAGGAAGCTGGGTCTCTTGAGCTTGGAGAAGAGGAGGCTGAGGGGTAATCTCATTAATGTCTATAAGTATGTGAGAAGTGAGTGTCAGGAGGATGGAACCAGACTCTTCTCAAGGTCATCTGGTGATAGGACAAAGGGCAATGGGTGCAAGCTGGAACAGAGGAGGTTCCATTTAAATATCAGCAGGTCCTTCTTCCCAGGGAGGGTACTGGAGCACTGGAACAGGCTGCCCAGGGGGGTTGAGTCTCCTTCTCAGGAGACATTCCAGACCTGCCTGGCTGTGTTCCTGTGTGACTTGGTCTGGGTGATCCTGCTGGGACATGGAGATTGGAATAGATGATCTTTCAAGGTCCCTTCCAATCCCTAATGATTCTATGAGTCTATGAAAATAATCAGTAGTCCAGAACATCTCTGGTGGAACAAAAACCCCTCACTTTTTCTTTTATGGTTGGGCATTTGAACTATTAGGCTGCAGGCTTGTTGTTTTGGGTTGGTTTTTAGTGTTGGCGTGAGGGCCTTTAAATTGGCAGAAAGAGATCTAATAATACTTGGTGCCAAAGCTGTATAAAGAGTAGGGATTTATTATAAAGGTAATAAATCATTGTGTAATTGATCTAGTGCTACAATGTGTTCACATCAATTCCAACTTTTAAGGTCAAGGTTAGCCTGTTGGATTTGTATCTGCTGAGTTTTTGGGAGCGGGGGAGAGGGCTGGTGGCATGGCTCAGGTAATAAGCTTTGCAAAAGCTCCCCCAGCTCCAAGTCAGATGCTCCCCTGCCCAGGGCTGAAGTAAGCACAGCTCTGCAACAAACATATTTAAGAGGGGTAACCTGTGGGGCAGGGTCCTTTGGTTGGGAGCTCTTTTAATTTTGGAGAGGAGAGGGACAGGAGAAAGACACCCTGGTCAGTGGAGAAGGAGGATGGTGAGGCATGTCAGAGCAGCCTGTGCTGAGACAGGGGACTGCACCGTTGCAGCCCTCAGATGTCAACAGTGGAGAAGAGTCCCATGTGCAGCCAGTGAAAGACTTGATGCTGAAGCAGGGGACTAATCCTGGAAAAGACTTTGAGTCTAATAGAACTCCACACTGCAGCAGTGTGTCCCTGGAAGGTCACAACCTGTGAAAGGGAACTGTGGTAGCTGAATTTCGTACAAGACTGGTAAGGCATTTTCCCTCTGTGGAGGACAGAGCAGCAGAAACAGCATGGAACGAACTGGGGCTGACTGCAACCCCCAATTCTGTGGGTTATTTTATGTCAGGCACAGAAGCATTGTCTGTGTCTGGTGTGCCTCAGGGAGCTGATAGAAATAGAGACTAAAACATCTTTGAATAATGAAAGTAATTTGTAAGGGGCATTGGATGGAAGAAGAATGGATGAACTTGTGAGATTAAAAGTAAACTTAATCCTGCTGGCACAACCTGTTAAAATAGCTAGAGAAACAGTTTATTGTCTCATCCTATAATAACAGCTCATATAAACACTTCATGAGAGGTGGACCTGACATTAAACAGGGCAACAGATACCTATGTATGCTGAGCAGTTGAAATCCAAGTATAAGGTCACAGTTCAAACAAAATTGATCCCCTTCATTTATGTTTAAAGATAGAGATGGGCAAAGGCACTGGGAATATTTGGGTTGAAGCAGAGAATAAATGCAGAAAGAAACTGAAATTAAGAAAACAGGAAAGCGTGTGTTTCAGTTAAGCTCCTGAAAGAAGTTTTCCGAGTAAGAAAGGGTGTAATTGATGGAAGCTAAACTTTGAATCCGTTCAGTGTAAACATCGCACCTGTCAGATAAGTGAAACACAGCGGAGCACAAGTAAACACGAGCTGTAACAGAGATGTGTAAGAAGTGTATTCAAATAGAGGAGTATTAAAAGTGTTCATTCCAGAGGCACAGCTGGTATTTAGAGACTGTTCTATGCTACAGCTTTGTGTGTGTGCAAAATTATCTGTCTCGTGATGGTTTACAGAATGTCTGAGCATAGAGGTTAACAGATGTGAATTACAATTGTCTGGTCTTAGAATTATAGAATTGGATCGTAGAGATCGGAAGGGACCTGCAAAGATCATCCAGTCCAATCTCCCTGCCACAGCAGGATCACCCAGACCAAGTCCAGGCGGGTTCCAAATGTCTCCAGAGAAGGAGACTCCACAACACCCCCAGGCATCCCCCTCCAGTGCCCCATCACCCTCACTGGGAAGAAGTTATAGAATCAGTCAGGGTTGGAAGGGACCACAGAATCATCCAGTTCCAACTCCCCTGCCATGGGCAGGGACATCCCACCCTAGAGCAGGCTGGGCAAAAGGGAAAGAGAATCACTTGGCAATGTATTAAGTAGCTCCTTGAAGGAGGCAGAGAGAACTAGAGAGGAAAAGCAAAGAGTTATTTTTTGTGTGTGTCGAATGCCACAGCACTGTCTCTGAGCCAGCACAAAGAGTATTGGGGCAGCAGAGCCAGTCGCTAGTGGTGAGAAGTCCCAAAGGTATGTCCACACATTTCTTTGAAGTGAAGAGGTAGTTCAGACTGAATAGCAGTCTGAATTCAAGGGTTGACCTGTCAGTGTACAGTCTGTTCACACCAAAAGCACTGGGTCTCCTGGGATTTCCTGAGGAAGGGAATGATTTTTTTACTCATTTAAAAATTGCAAAGAAACTCTAGGCACCGACACTTTTGCACCTCAAGGATACGGACAGTCGGTGCTTTATCTCCTGAGCTTAGAGACACAGATTCTGCCCAACCCTGACTCCATCACCACTGCAATTTAAATTGGCCCCGTTGTTTCAAAACAGCTGATTAACTGCAAGAAAGAGATCTTCCAAGTAGTAAAAACCAGGAGCATTATTAATGGAGAACACAATGCTAGACAGATAACATCCAGAAAAACTATGCTCTCTTTCACTGTAAAGCATCTCTGAAATACATCAAAGCAGACACAGAGTATAGACACTAGTGAAGAGGTGAGCTTGAGTGGTGAGGGTATTAATCAAAGAGATTACTCGTATTATCCCCATTCTTTCCCTCAGCATCCTTATTTATCAGTCACAGCTGCAGAGTGCTGAGCAATGTGATCACGTACAGGAAAATGCAGAAAATAAGTGGTGTGGCAAAGTCAACAGGATTTTACTGATGGGTGCTCATGCTGCTGCTTTTAACTCAACCAACCAAGAAATAATCTACTGCTAGGTTTTTTTACTAGGCTAAAGAATCACTGAGCCAGCAGTGTGCCAAGGTGGCCAGTGATAGTCAGAAATAGTGTGGCCAGCAGGACTAGGGATGTAGTTCTCTCCCTGTACTGGGCACTGGGGAGGCCTCCCCTTGAGTACTGGGGGCAGTTCAGAGCACCTCACTTCAACAAAGAGATTGAGGGGCTGGAGCAGGTACAAAGGAGCAATGAGTCTGGGGAAGGGACTGGAGGGAAAAACTGATGAGGAGAGGCTGAGGGAGCTGGGGGTGTTTAGCCTGGAGAAGCAGAGACCCATGAGGGACCTTCTCACTCTGTACAACTACCTGAAAGGAGGTTATAGTCAGGCGAAGATGGGGCTCTTCTCCCAGGCAGCTAGTGACAGGATGAGAAAGCAGGGCCTGAAGCTGCCAGGGGAGGGGTAAGTTGGCTGTTAAGAAGCCCTTCCTCATGGAAAGGTTGATCAGACCCTGGAATGGACTGCCCAGGGCAGTGGTGGAATCCCCATCCCTGGAGGTGTTCAAGGACAGCCTGGCTGTGGCATTAGTGCCCTGGTCTGGCTGATGTGGTGATGTCGGGTCCTGGGCTGGTGTGGATGATCCATCCTCAGTAACTGTGATTTACTTTGGAAGGTGCTCTCATTGTGCATTCAGCACCGACTTTCACCTGGCTGATCCCAAACAGCAAGCTATTTTGTGACACATAAGCAGAAGGCAAATGCTAAGGTGTTGCATACAGCTGATAGAAAATCTCTGAAGTTCATGGTTTAGTAACGTTAATGGAATCTGTCATACATCATATTGATTGTTCTGTAAGGAAATAGAAAATATAACTCTATTCTAGTGCAAATGAATGGAAGAGTATCGGATTTAGGTCAATTCCTACATTAGATATTGCTAGAAATAGATAAGAGATAACCCTTGAAGCGTAGGAATTACAATATGTCGCTGGATCAGAACAGCCACTGTATGCTCTTTGTAACGTACTCACTGCTGTGAGGTCAGGCAGCCTGCTTGTCAGGATGGAATGGGCTTGAAACTAGCTCAGGCCCATTGATCTCTTTGGAAGTGCTTCTTGTTGGTTGCTCAGTTTTCATCCTCTGCTTTGGTCAGAGCCAAATCTGCACCCCTATGCTGGTCTGGCTACCTCGGGAAGGTACTGATTCTCTCACAGTATCACAGTACTGATGAGGCTGGAAAAGATCTTAAAGATCATCCAGTCCAACCTAAAACCAACCAAGTAACCCTAACATCTGACATGTAGCTCATGCCACTCAGCAGCTCATCCAGTCTAATCTTAAACACCTCCAGCGATGGTGACCCAACCACCTCTGTGGGCAGCCCATTCCAAAACCAGATCACTCTCTCAGTGAAAAACCTTTTCCTAATGTCAAGTCTAAACCTCCCCTGATGGAGCTTAAGGCTGTGACTGACCCCTTGTCCTGTCTCCAGTGTGCAGGGAGAAAAGACCGACCCTGCCTGACCATAACCCCCTTTTAGGTAGCTATAGACAGCGATAAGGTCACCCCTGAGCCTCCTCTTTTCCAGGCTAAACAGCCCCAGCTCCATCAACCTCTCCTCTTGTGATAAAGATAGGCAGAATTGGTTATGTGAGTGATTGATTGATTCAGCTGATAGAACCGCTTGGTTGGCTAAACTCATGCAGCTAATTGATCTACTCATCTGATAAAACCATTTATCCAGAATAAAGGCTGCCTTCTCATCACATTTATGTTAAATTCATCTCTCCTCCTCGGTGCCACCTTCTGCCGTAGACGTTCACTGGCTGGTCACAGCAGGTTGACTGTACGTACATGCTGTTCGTTCTGATCCATCGCTGCTCTTCTCCTTGCTTTAGCGCTGGAACATGGATGACACTACAAACAGAAGAATTACTATAGGAGTGATCATGCCGTGATCACAGCGTATTTCTTCTTGGATGACAGGGCATTTCTTCTCTTAGATGCAAAGAAGTGGGCGAAGGAGCACGAAGTTAAAAAACTTCTGTAGAAAACCTTGCTGCTGGGAGTAGTCACTGGTGAAAGCTCTTTGATGTAGGCAGCAATTTAACTTCTTATTTTTACAGAGAATCTGTATTCAGCCTGCTGCTTAGGAACTCTGTCTGGTTTGGGGGCCATCAGACTGGCCATCAGAGGGCCAACCAGATCCTGGGCTGCATCAGAAGTGTAGCCAGCAGGTTGTGAGAGGTGATTCTCCCCCTCTACTCCGCTCTGGTGGAGTATCGCATACAGTCCTGGAGCCCTTAGTACAAGAAGGATGTGGATGTGCTGGAGTGAGTCCAGAGGAGGGCCACGAGGATGACCAGAGGGCTGGAGCACCTCTCCTATGAGGCCAGACTGAGAGAGTTTGGGCTGTTCAGTCTGGAGAAGAGGAGGCTCCGAGGTGACCTTATTGTGGCCTCCAGTATCTGAAGGGGGCTACAAAAAAGCTAGGGAGGGACATTTTAGAATCTCAGGTAGTGACAGAACTAGGGTCAGTGGAGCAAAGCTGAAGATGAGAAGATTAAGACTTGATTTGAGGAAGAAGTTCTTCACTGGGAGAATGGGGAGAGCCTAGAATGGTTTGCCCAGGGACATGGTGGGTCCCCGTCCCTGGAGGTGTTTAAGGCCAGGCTGGATGAGGCTCTGGCCAGCCTGCTCTAGGGTGGGGTGTCCCTGCCCATGGCAGGGGGGTTGGACTGGATGATCTTTCAAGGTCCCTTCCAATCCCTGATGATTCTATAACAGCCATGGTTTTCAGTTCTGTTGCAGCTAAGTCTCCATAGTTAGTCCCCATGCCAACTTCTTGTCCTCTTTTTGAATAGAAGAAGTGAGGCAGGAGAGAGACGGTTACAGTCAGATTGTTGTGGTGAGCACAGGAATCATTCTGACAGATTCTTTACATTATTCATCCTACCTCAGTCAGGAAAGGCAGAGAAGAGTCGTGTGGACAGAACAGCAGCCAACTTCACTTTTCACACAGAAGACGCTGTTGGTGCTGTGCAGTGTACGGCTAGTGCCTCTGACATCTGGGCAACTGTTTGTTACTGTGTGGTTTCCCTCAACTGTTCCTAAAATATGAAGAAGCCCAGCTGTTTTATGGAAGAAACATAATTACCTGGAGTACAGGTTCCCCATGAGGTGTTTTGACTTCCTTAAGCAGCAAACATAGCACCACCTCTCACAGAGCCACAGAAAGAATTGAACAGGTTACAAATCCTGTTAGAGGGAAGGAGAAGCAGCTTAATTTCAAGCTGATTGATAGTTCATATGGTTCTGAGCTGTAGTACCAGGTTAGCTCAGGGCTTTATTTCGCACTCCAATCCTCAAAAGCCCCGTGCCAAATCAAAACACTTCAGTGCATCGATTGATTCACTACACGGAGATGGAGCGAATAGGCTGGTTTTCAAGTGTATTAACTAAGGATTACACAAACTACGTGGTGTATTGTATGAGTAGCATTGTATGAGCTAAGAAGTGAGTGTTCAGCTAAAGAATGTGTTAGCTAGGGGGGAAAAAGGTATTTTAAAATTAAAAATATCCTACAGAAATGAACAGATAGTGTGTTAGTAGTTGGTACCCATGATAACAAATATTAATTGATTATTCTCATTTTAACAAGTTCCAAGTTGACAGTGAAATTTATTTGTGAGAGGCTGCTACTTCTTCTATGCTTTTCTGTATAGAACTAGCAAACAGAGTGATGCTGCAACGCAGAGGGACAACAGGATGCTGAGTTACATCAACAAGAGCATCACCAGCAGAAAGATGTTCTCTTGCCATTCTACTCAGTGCTGGTTAGACCACACCTTGAGTACTGTGTTCAGGTTTGGTCCCTGCTAGACAAAAAAAGATGCAGATAGAATGGAGAGGGTGTAGAGAAGGGAGACCAGGATGATCAGGGGACTGGAAGAACTCCCATATGAGCAATGGCTGAGTGAACTGGGTCTGTTCAGCCTTGAGAAGAGAAGGCTGAGGTGCTGATGCTCCTTACTGAGATGCTCCAGTCCATCAAGGGTGGCTCCAAAAGGATGGAGACTCCCTTTTCACAAGGAGTTCTGTAGAAAGGACAAGGGGCAATGTTTGCAAGTTACTCCAGGAGAGATTCTCACTGGATTGGAATGTTGTNTCATGAACCTTAGAAAATCCTTAATTTCAGGTACTTCCTTCATGTGAAGAGTAGCCAAAAATCAGTCAATCTGTTTACTTCAGTGTTGCCTTTGCAAATCAACTCACCTTAATGAAACCTCTTTATAGGAAGAACGGGGCATGCTTAATGCTCTGAAAATGGAGACATTGTTCCTTCATCATAAAGCAAAGAACAAAACTGTATGTTAAAAAAAAAGGTGCTGGTAGCAATAATCTGAAGTGCTTTTTTTTCTTTACTTAGTAAATATACTTAGAATTTGTTTTCTGAATTTTATCGAGGTGGTTGTCCATTAAATAAAAGAACTTGCTTTATTACTTCTAGTTTTGCTCTCTGCAGTAAACATACTTGGAAAATTTGAAACTGAAATGATGAGAGATCCTTGATCTGAAGTAAATAGGGACCTTGTTTGATCCCTGAGTGTTGGCAGACAGTTCCATTATAGCGTAGTAATCTGCTGGGTCTTATCGTGAAGTGACATGACATGATTTCACTTTGAATTACATAATGGTAGTTAATTAAAATCGCGAGGAATTCAATTTCTGAAGAATCTAATTTGAAGTCATACAAGGTAGGAAAACGTACGAGACGCACAGAGAAAAGAAAGAAGTAGTTGGGTAAATTGCCAGTTGATTTTACTAATAGTCCTGTAGTAAATCTTTCCGTCTAGGACATAAAAGCATTTTACATGGTTCCTGTTGAGTGATTTCTGAAGCCTTTATTACACAAAATGATCTATTGAAAGAGGATCTAAACACACTGGAAACCCCAAAGAGTGTTTGATTCGGGTTTGTGGCAAGATTTCAGGGGGTTATTCAAAAAATATATGGTTTTTAACTAATGGTTGTGGAAGGCGTAAGGAAGTGTAGTGTTTCAGTACAATGAGTAAATGTACAGATGAAATGTACGACACAACAGGGTGACAGAAAGGTACCTAAAAATACCACTAATTCACACCTGTCCTGTCAAATAAAAGCCATGGAGGAAGTTTAAATAATACCTGTTATAGTGCAACACATACCATAGAAACATAGAGGCTGTATTAGGAATGTAGATGTCAGTGTCCTTAATACTCAAATATATATTTATTTATACATATATGTACATTGAGGTTGTTCAGCCTGGAAAAGAGAGGCTCCAACATGACCTCAGAGCAGCTTTCCAATATCTGAAGGGGTCTATAAGGAAGCTGGGGTAGTGTTTTTTACATGGCTGCCTAGCAAGAGGACAAGGGGAAAGCATTATAGACTTGAAGAGGGGAGATTTAAGTTGGACGTTAGGAACAAATTATTTCCTGTGAAGGTGCTGAGATGCTAGAACAGGTTTTCCAAGGCAGCTGTGGCTGCCCCATCCCTGACAGTGCTCAAGGCCAAGTTGGATGGGGCCTTGAGTAACCTGATTTAGTGGAGATGTCCCTGTGTCTGCAGGGGGTTGGATCTAGATGATTTACAGATCCCTTCCAAGCCCAGCCATTCTATGATTATTTTATCTGTAAAGATATAAATTACTAGCATGATCTGCCATGACTGCTGAACCTCTAATATTCAAAGTGTTCATACTTCTTGTTAAACTGATCAATAGAGTTTATTGACTAGAAATCCACTGTAGTTCAGTTCAAAGGGACTTATGGAGATCATCTAGTCCCACCACACCATTTAGATCATGTGTTGTCAGCTGTGTGTCTTCTCCTTCTAGACTGGCCAAAGTGACTGTTGTCACTTGTTAGAAAACACGAAGTAAGAGCTCTCTTAGCAGGGATGACTGCATAGAGGGCTTCAAGCATTGCCGTTTGTTGGGGGCATTTTTCTACTCCCAGTTTCTAGAGAGAGAAGTGGCTGTATTGTCAGTGAGCATGGCGATAAAATACGACTTGTTGCAAGAGCAAATGCAAGCTACGCTTTTATTTCATGTTAAACCAGTATTTAAACAGTGCTGGTTTATCTCAGGTCAGACATAATCTTACACAATAGGTATCCTGAGTTTCAGGAAGAGTTCGTACAGTAAGGTCACTATTACATGTAGGAAAAGAGATGTTCTTTTCATTTCTAATCAAGGGGTGCATTCTAAACAATTACCTTGGTAAGGATGTATTAACAAAGACTTGACGTTGCTGGGAGCTCTGAGTCAGAACTGAATGCAAACAGGGAACTCATTTGCAAAATGATTACCAGTGTTGTATCCCTGATCTCAATTAACTGCTAGCTGAAGTCAGATTCTCTTAATGTGATTCATTTTAACTTAACAAGAGTAAATAGTTTTGCCATGCAGAAAAAAATCCCTGATTATTTCAGACACAGTGGAGACCATACTTAAAATGTCAGCTAGATTATGAATTCATGCTAAATAAGTTAATGAAAAGATTAATATCAGTGACAACAGTGCTTCCAGATAGAACTCTGTATTACCCCTAAGAAGGAAGCTCTTATCTCTTCTCTTTTTTTTTCCTTCTTTATATTTTTTTCCTGGCTAATAGACATTTTGAAATGCTTAATTTTCTCTACCACTTGAAACTAATTGCTAAGTCGAGAATTTCATCTGTTTTCACCAAGATAAAAAAATGTACATCTATTTCTGTGCATTGCCCCTGTTGGTTTTCAGTCCTTTGCTATGAGAGTCTGTGCCAGTGGGGGAGTGGTTTTCACAGTGATAACTTGTACTGGGAATGATTTCAGAGAACATCCTCAGGTAGGATTTATGGAACATCCAACCCTCACCACTTCAATGCTTTGATCAATGGGTTTTCTTACAGGAAGATTGGTCCAGGCTCTCATCCTTCAGCAGTGGTCCTACTGTTATCAAGCACGCGTTTTTAACTTGTTCTCCACAACGTGCTTTGCTTTTAATAGTTATTTGTCTTCTTTTTAAGTGCTGATGATACACACTACAGTCATACCTCTCTCTCCCTTACACATTCTTGAGAGATAGTATAGTAATAAAGTTTCTTAGCTGCTTATTTTGTCTGTTTCTTAAGAAGTACAGTGGCAGAGCAGATTGAGGTCATGAAGCTCCACAGAAGACCCGGTTAATTCAACTCTGTTATCCATTTCACTACCACATCTCGGTTGCAGACATGAAACCCCCCATCTAACCAGACTAAACCAGTGAAAATCAAAGATGTGAAATGAAAAGAACCTACATTTTCTGAGAATTTGATGTTAATTAACAAATATGTCAAGCACACAGGTTAAATGAAATAGCTATGACTTATTGAGAAGCTGGGACCAGCTGTCAGAGTATCTTTAGCTCAAGAAATCAACTTTCTTGCCTATTGAAATGCAGTCTAGTTGTGAAATAAAGCCTTTGCTGACAGAAAGGGTTTAGTTGGAGGAATAACTTCAGGGCCATCTTCTTAAAAGCAGGTTCTAAAACAGTGACTTTGTGTACCATCATATGTAGGAAATGAGTACATTGCAATGCATTCTTGCTTTTAGTATCATCAGATGACTTGAGTACAAGGTCAACCTAAATCATAGGCTCATAGAAGCATTAGGAAGAAGATCATTAGGATCAAAAGGGACCTTGAAAGATCGTCTAGTCCAATCCCCCTGCCACAGCAGGGTCACATTACAGTATCAGGGTAAATCCACTAGTCATCTCAATCTTTCTCAAACAGGCTGATCAGAAGGAAGCCAGGAAAACTAGCAGCTTGAAGATGCAGTATTATGTAATTTGAGAAATGTGAAGACATCTTCCTCGTTTTGCATTTCATCAATTTTTTTGAAGTTAAAAGATTCAAAAGGAGTCTTGCAAATTGGTTGCCATTTTTTTTGATGGGTATTCACGTTTTGCCTTTCACGTGTATAGGTGGAATAGCCATCTTTCTAAAAATCATGATGGTTCCGCTCAGTTTTGCTTTATAAAGAACAGAAAGGTAAGCAAGTGCTTGGAGTTACTCTCCTTTGCCCAAGTGTTTCATAACTGAAGCGCTGTTCGTGCCCCCCCAAAATACTTACTTATAATATATTCATATTTTTCTCTATTATATATAATCTATTTCCAACAAGTAACAGATCTGATGAATGGGATGTGACGGGACATGTCTCACTTAGAAATTTCTGAAAGGAATGCTGCTCAATAGTAGTCAATCAGAAATGACACCTATGGCACCATGTGTCCGGCTTTACTGACAAGGCTGAGGCATAATCTCATTTCCTTGGGCATAAAACCACTGACACTCAAGAAAAAAAAAGATGATGCCTGTCATCTCCTTCTTTCCTTCATGGAAACCATTCCAAAAAATCCCCTAGCGCTTCAGTCTTCTCTTCCAAGAGACTTCTTCAGCACTTTGCTGGGAGATGCCTACTGTTAGCTGTACCGAGATCACCTTTGAAAAGGGAATTTGCTGTTGTGAAGAGGGATGTTGGTTAAGTGATGGATCCTTAAAAAACTGGAGAGGGAAACAGGGATACATGTTTGTACACGCACAGCACACGAATGTGCATACCTGTGTAAGTTACATCATTGTGACAAGAAGAGGAGGCTGAGGAGTGACCTCATTCATGGCTCTAACTAGGTGAGGAGTGGGTGTCAGGAGGATGGAGCCAGGCTCTTCTCCAGGTCATCTGGTGATAGGACAAGGGGCAGTGGGTGCCAGCTGGAACAGAGGAGGTTCCATATCAGTATCAGCAGGAACTTCTTCCCAGGGAGGGGAATGGAGCACTGGAACAAGTTGCCCAGGGGGGTTGTGGAGTCTCCTTCTCTGGAGATGTTCCAGACCTGCCTGGCTGTGTTCCTCTGCGACTTGGTCTAAGTGATGCTGCTGTGGCAGGGGGATTGGACTGGATGATATTTCGAGGTCCCTTTGATTCCTAATGATTCCTTCCAATCCCCTGTCATTCTATGATTCATTGGCTTTGACTTCCAGCTCTGAATAAACATTAGGCAACAGCAGTAACTTCCATCCTATTGTATGTGCTGAGACTCTTTCCATGGGAGTAATACGACTTGAAAAGCTTCTCACCTTGGCAAGAGCTGTTCTACTTGGAGGTGTATTACACAATGAAAACAGGACTTAAAGTTGGGAAGAAGGTCAGTTCTGGAGGCAATGATGCCTCAGGGAAACCAGAAAGCGTTCCTACGTCTCAGCCTATGCAGCTACTCGCATCCCAAATATTCACAAAGCATTTCACTGCCTTAGGCTATTTCAAAGTCAGAGCTGCTTCATTCTGATTCAAATATATTTACACTGCTTAATAAAAAATAACCTTTATGTGAGAGTACATTACTGTGTGCTAGAAGTCCCAGTAGTTCCTCTGAAAGCTACTTACAGCACCATTTACTCAAAGAGTCTCCTAAGGAAATTCAAAATAACAAAATGGGGGGGAAATGTGGTAAGAGATCGAAGAAGTGTGACAACAGCTATAGTCCTTAAAAAGATGAAGTCTAAATGTGGGAATCACTTCTCAGGCTCCACCAGTAAATTATTCTGATTTGTTCCTCAGTGTTGGAACTGAAATCTCTCCCTCTCTCTCCCTCTTAATTTCTCTGTCTCTGTCTATCTATCTATCTATCTATCTATCTATCTATCTATCTACCTATCTATCTACCTATCTCTATATATTTAACCTACTCCACTCTTACTTTAGATGAGTTTAAGAAGATGATTTAAGATTTTGGATTGAAATAGAGAAGATAAACTTAAAATTCAGAGGAGAACAAACAAAAAAACCCTTCAGCCTTCTCACATTTTCAGTGTTGAATGAGTATTTTGTTAGCCAATGCTTGGCAAAGTTACTTTCATTACTCTCCATCTTTTCATGGCTCTTTAACAATGAAGTTAGAAAATATTAGTTTTTTAAAGAAGTAAAATAATACCTGCTGGTGGTTATTCTACTGCTAATTACTGAAAAACAAAAAAAACTAATTGCAAAGCCAAATTTTACTCTTTTGTTAGAGTCTAAATTTGAAAGTGTGTTTGAATTTTCTTATAGTAAGGAACTCTCAATTATTCTGACTGTGTGATGTAGGGATAGGCTTCTGATAGGGATTGAGTTTCTGGGCAAAGGAGATTGAGTCTTGTCATGCAGCAACTCAGTAGAATCATAGGATCATAGAATCATTGGGGATCAGAAGGGACCTTGAAAGATCATCCAGTCCAATCCCCCTGCCACAGCAGGATCACCCAGACCAAGTCACACAGGAACACAGCTAGGTGGGTCTGGAACGTCTCCATATCTCCTCTGATATTGATATGGAACCTCCTCTGTTCCAGCTGGCACCCACTGCCCCTTGTCCTATCACCAGATGACCTTGAGCAGAGCCTGGCTCCATCCTCCTGACAACCACCTCTCACCTATTTATAGACATGAATGAGGTCCCCCCTCAGCTTCCTCTTCAAGCTCAGGAGACCCAGCTCCCTCAGCCTTTCCTCATAAATCTTGCTAAATGTAGAAACAACATCAGCTGAAATTATTTGAAGACAACGATCTGAAGAGCAGGAAAAGTTTTTTTAAAAGGATCCTTAAGCATAATGTAAAATATTCTGAGTCATATTTTTCTATCACTATCCCCCAAATGACACTACCAGTGCTGTAATGATGCTGTATTATATGTATGTGTCATTTAGTATTGATGAACTATCTAACAGCTGAGGAGGATAAACAAACAAAAGCCAAGGTTATGAGGATATACATGCTGGCATGTCGTTCATAACTTTCTGCCTATCTGCCCCAGAGGGATAGTGCTTACCTTGTGGGATAACCAAATCTGTAACTGGAAAGAGCCAGGAAAGCTTTTCTTAATACTGAAGAATTGAAGGAGGTGGAAGAACGATGTGGATTCAGCCAGCAGACTGCTACAGAGTGTCTCCACTTAGGTAATTGCTGTTGACTGTCTAAAATGCATAATGTCTAGAGAACTAAGCTAGGAGAAAACCATAAAAAGGTATTTTAATTTACAATAAGAAAGTAAAAGTGAAGTTTAGGGGCAGCATGGGACTTTATAAATGAAGCAGCCAAACAACTATACAAATTGTGACTTTGCCTAATGAGTTGCAAGGTTTCTGTCACGTGAACCTAAATGAATTCACTTCATTTCATGTGTCGATATACATGGAGCTAAAATTTGAGTCCTAGAGTCACATGAAGTACCGACTGTACAATGCATTCCTTAACTGATATGGAATTCACAACAGGTATTGTTCAGTCTTTATGCTACAATTTTGAGAGTTTTTAGAAAGGATTAGATGTACAAGAGAGAAGACATTATCTTAGGCTTCAGTAAAATATCTTGCTTTGGTTTTCCTGTTAGTCACCTAAACCACCATGGGTTTGGCCTTGGACTCTAGTAATTTTTATTCACAGGACTGTATTATGAGTGACATTCTGTGTGTTATTGTTCATTGAGTGTTCATGGATTGCTAGTTACTTGGCTTAAACTCATTAGCCTTCTGCAAACTCCCCACTGTCACCAAGACCATTTGAACTCAATTCTTCATTACCCAGGTTCAATACATTCACTAGGAGGGTAGGAGGAGCGTAGCAAGAACAAAACTCACCTCTTATCTATTTAGTATAAATTGAAGGGGTTTTAAATGCTATAGCAAATCATTATTCATGTGGAATATTGAATAAAATCCAGAGCAAACCAAACCCAACCCACAAACATATAACCTGGGCATTTTTCAGCTTGGAGTGTTGTAGGAATACACTCATTGTGCTGAAGAAATTGCATTGCATTGCAGTATCCCAGGCTGGATTGGTGTTTGTTTCAGTTAATTTGTTCCTGAATATAATCCCCAAGAAAACACAAAGGCTTTATTAGAGTTTAAACAACCTCAGCCCTTTCCTAGAGAGTTCCTTCATGTTTCTCTGCAAGCTTATTTGTAGTCTGTTTCCAAACTCAGGTCACATAATGGGGCACCAGACTGATCTTTTCAATAATAAATGTCTTGGTTTATAAGAATGATGACACTCTAATTATTCTGTTTTTCCAGACCTTATTCTACATTTTCCAGACACTTTTATTAGGGAAAGGAAATTAAATTTCAGTGGATTTCAGTCAAAATAGCTGACCTTGTAAAACTAGCTATTAAATCACCTCATCTTTGTTTCTAGGTTTCTTAAAAAGGATTGTGTGTTAATGAAGACTATTTTAGAGACATGAAACCCTTCCTCCACTGTCCTCTGAGGTTCCGCACACTCTGTCTCTTTCTCTCTCCATTCATCACTTTCCCAGGGCTGGATGGCTGCTCTGCACAGTCCACTGATGTATTCACTCTCTGAACAAAGACAGAAGTGAAGTGAAGAAGAAGCGAGAAACAGGAAGCTCTAAACCAGTTGTACCAGTTCACAGAGTCAAAAGAATTCAACTTGGAATCAGAAGTTGCTAAAGTGACTTCCTGATGACTCAGACAAGAAACCCACTCAAAATCAGACCATCCCCACCAGTCAGTACTCTTGGGATCTGAACAAATTCAGCATGGGGTAAATTATATGGTAGCTTTTGAGCTGAAGAAGAGAAAAACTAGAAGTAGTTTGTTTAGCTACTGTCAGTGAGTCATCAGAATGGCTGCCGATCCTTGTGCGTGAAAATCATTAAGAGTATGTTTCCCCTCATTTTGTTTTGTTTCAATGAAGACCTTACTCACATCTCACTCTATTTTATTTTAACGTCTCTTTCCATGAGTAGAGTCTTTGATCCACTGCTGTTCCAAGAATTTTGGTCTTCTATTGCACCTATACATGGTAATTAAGGATAGCGGGTAATAGCAGCAAAGCAGGTGTATAAGACAAACATATCTGCTGTCTGCAGAAACATTCATTAGGGACACGTTCTCCCTCTTCAGAAATTCCGCCTCATTAAGGGATAATCAGGAATGCATCAATAAAGTGACATAACTGATTACTTGTGCATCTGTCTCAATAATTTTTGCGCTGCTTAGGTCTGCCAGCAGCTGCAAGCGGGAACAAATTGCCACTGCATTATAATGTTAGATTGGTATTAGTGGAGCTACAATTGATGATTTCGTGTTGATTTAAATGGTGAGATCTTATAAAGTTGTCTTATGCAGATGCAGTTGATCCTGCTGCACAGATGATTGCTGCTGACACAAAAATGTCTATAAAGGTCATTAACAGCCTCAAATCTGAATTCTATTGAAGAACATCATTATAATTTGCATGATTAATATTAAAGGGTGGCTGTTGTATAAGCAGAAGTATCTAAAAACAGCATCTGCTAAGCGTTGCTTAGCAATACTTGCATATATTTAGATGCAAGGATATGTGTTGGGGCATAAATAAAGGTTATTTTTTTTAAAAGCAAAAATAAAAATTCCAAATTGTTGAACTTTTTGAAGTAAACAGACATTCTGTGCTCTGTGAAAAAAATGGAGGTTGTCTTTCAGCGAGAAAGGCAGTTGCAAGGTAACGGAAAGGAAGAAAAAGGAGTAGGAGTCTGTTTTCTTTGAATTATATTTCAGTGGAAGAACAGTAAAGAATTGTCCCCAAAATATCAGTTTGGGTTTTGCCTTCAATAGACCCAAGGAAGATACAAGATGATCTAAGACCTCTTAGGCATCCGTAAATCACTACTTTTTATAGGAGCAAAACAACTCTTCATGCCATGGGATGTTTGGAATCCGGTCAGGATTCACAGACAGGACCAAGATGAGGATGACTTGCAGTTTATCTTTGATATTGGCTGAATTCATGGAATTTTTGGTTCAATACCACCAGGATAAATATAGCGTCTGCATGCAGAAACAGGAATACAGGCTCTCTTGATTCATTTTTTAAACTCAGCTTCTATTTCAGAAGTATGAACAGACATGTTGCCTCCTTGTATTGCTTGGGAGGGGGTGTGGAGGTTGGGGTGGGGGTTCTGCTTTATTATTCAAGCAGTGGAGTGAACTGTACAAATTCTCTGTCTTCTACCAAACACTGCTACAGAATTCCTACATGTTTTTGGACAGAACAGGTAGATTCAAAGCCTTGATGCATCTAAATGCTGTGACATTGCAGCTTAGAAAAGGTGCTACTCATTGAAGGAACTATTGCCAGTTAGTGTTGCATTCATAATTCTTTCCTGTAATCAGACAAAAATAACACATAAGGAGAACAGAGAAAGAGCTGAATTATCTGGCATTTGAGTCCTGACTCATTACACACTATTAACTTTTAGAATTACTAGTTATGTTTTTACTACCAACAAGCTTGAACACAATTAGGGGGTTACTGTGTATTTTTAAAAGTTGATTCTGAAGTTCATTTGACTTCAAACTGGAGCTTTTAAGGAAATCAATCACTTGCACTTTACTTTTTACACTACTTTTAGAGTGAACTGTCCTTAGAGTAGAACAGACTTGTACTGATTTTCTATTAGAATCACAGAATCCTTAGGGATTGGAAGGGACCTGGAAAGATCATCCAGTCCAATCTCCCTGCCACAGCAGGATCACCCAGACCAAGTCACACAGGAACACAGCCAGGCGGGGCTGGAATGTCTCCAGAGAAGGAGACTCCACAACCCCCCTGGGCAGCCTGTTCCAGTGCTCCGGTACCCTCCCTGGGAAGAAGTTCTCATCAGAAGTTCTCATTATATTCTAAGTTCTTATCAGACTCCCCTTAAAACATTCCTTGTGCTTTGCACATAATACAGAGCGTACGCAAATGGAAGGGGTTCTTACACAATACCCTTCCATTAGCAGACAGCTCCACGAAGGTCTGGGAAATATCCAGCTGCTAATGTGTTTTAAATTACATACCCTCACCCTGTGTGCTTCACCACCTGTAAAAGCCTCCAGGAAAAGAAAGCAAATTTAATAACAGAAAGTTCTCCATTCCAGGTCAGAACCGGGCACCACAACATTATCACTTCAAATTCAGCTAGAGAAATTCAGACTAGGCACACGATCTCAGCAGCGTTTTCTGAGCTATTGCAGTCACATCTCAAGAATTCTGGTGGCTTCCCTGTTGCTGTTGACCATTTAGCTAAAGAATGCTGTAGTTTAACACCAGCTGTAGGACTGACAAATGATATCTGGAGCTCATTAGGCTCCCTTTAAGTCTGAGGTCAAACTGCAGTATTATCACAGTTGCTTGGAGTGTAGAATTGATGAAGAATGGGGCAGGAAAAAAACCTGTCTGCTGTAATACCGCATCCCACAGGGCTGGAGAGCACTGAACCTGCTGTGAGGCTTTAATAAGATTAGGGTTTGTATATGCTGCTCAGTTTCCCAGTGCCATATATTTGTGTGTATCAAAAAGTGAAATCCTCTTTTCTAGTGCCTGTTCTCCCTTGTTGACTACAAGAGACCCTCCACAGCTGATTCCACCTTCTATGCTGGCACAACAGCTTTTACTAATGAACTTCTATTTAACAGAAGTGCTTGTTGAATAAGGTTTAGTAACACGTTTTAAATACCAGGTTGAGTATAGCATCTCCAATCATGGCTTTCTTATATTCACTTTAAATATAGGTAGGATCTAAGGGAGAAATACCCAACCTCGCAGATTAATTCTTCCTTGGCAATCTTGCTTGATTCCTCATTTAAGGCTAACTTGTCATAGAATCATTAGGGATTGGAAGGGACCTCAAAAAATTACCCAGTCCAATCCCCCTGCCACAGCAGGATCACCCAGACCAAGTCGCACAGGAACACAGCCAGGTGGGTCTGGAACGTCTCCAGAGAAGGAGACTCCACAACCGCCCTGGGCAGGTTGTTCCAATGCTCCAGTACACCCTCCCCGGGAAGAAGTTCCTTCTGATATTTAGATGGCCACAAACTGCTGGCTCAGAGTCACCATGCTGGCCACTAGGACCCCCAGGTCCTGTTCTCCTCCACTGCTCTCCAGCAGGTCAGTCCCCACCTTCTCCTGGTCCCTGGGCTTGTTCTTGCCCAGATGCACTAATACTGCAGTCAACATCAGTCCAGGTTTGTACAGGAAAAGATTCTGATAGGAATGAATTTTCTGGGTACTTTTTAAAACAGAAGATACCTTTTACACACATGAATAAAAAAAGTCATGTAAAAAATAGTAAATATGACAGAGGCTACCACTCCCTTCAAGTTCAGTGGATTCTTACTTTCATTAAGAGGTGAGGTTAGTGTTTGCTGAGCGATGCTATTATTTTTCTTGAATATTCAAGACTGAATGTTGTCCCTGAATCAGTCCAAGACTGAATGTTGTCCCTGAATCAGTCCTGGATTTCTTCCAGGGCAAAGCCTAACATAGCAGGACTGGGACTCATGCCATAAACTGCTTGAAACACTTGCAAATGAAATCGTAAGAAGAAACTATTCATGTGATTATTGAGAGTTGATTAATCTACACTCGGATTAAGGGCTAGGATTTCATGGTTAGAACTGGGAATATCTTTCTAATACGAAGGTCAGGTGAGCACTGGATTAGGCTGCCTCTGCCACCTGCATCAGGGGAGGTTAGTTTTAATACTTGTCAGGTTTTGAGTATCATACTAGTTGTTATAAAATGTAAATATAAATATTCATACATAAATCTAAACTTAAAAAATGCAATCAATTAGAGTTGCAATAAATGAGCTGGAGCTGCATTCACATCCGTAAAAAGTAGATATTGATAATAATTGTGATGGGATTTAGGAGCTGGAACCAGTGTGTACAACGCTTTCAGATTCTTTCTTGCTCTGTTTTCTTTAGTGCCGTTTGGGTTTTGATGTTAACACAGATCAGAGAGTGAGATGGATTCAGCAATGGCACCTGACGCTTAAGGGAAGATCAGCCTTGCATATTGAAATGCCATCATAGACATCGACACTGACTCTTCCATTAGAAAAACATGGCAATTGGAATTTAAAATGAGAAGAGTTCCTGAGAATAAGTTGAGTAAAAAGCAAGGTGGATTTTAACTGCACTGATAAAACCGTAGGAGCTTGCTGAAACCCTTTGAAACCATGACAATAAATCATTAACAAGACGAGATGGTAAGTGAACCAAGTTCTGATGTCATTTTCAAACGGCAGCAATGAAGTGGAAAATTGGTGTACTATGGAGAAGAATGCTCACTAGTGCTGTAATAAATCATTTACCTAATACTATCAGATTTTTAAATTAAAATAATTTATAATTAAGTTAAAAGGAACTTTGAGCGTAGTATCTGATTTCAGAGAAACTTGTGTTCTATCACTCCTTGTAAATGTTATCCCGCTGCCTGTTAGAATGAAAGGAAATAGTGAAGATCTCATTAGAAAGGATGGTTTATAGATTTCACATCTTCTTTTCAATAGCTTCTCGGTTTCTCAGCCTGAGAAAAGCTCAGTTCTGACCTTTGCTATGGGAATGGGCAATTGAGAGGATTATTTGGCTGTAGGTTGCTCACATGAAAAGAAGGTTCATATAGAAATACAAATAAACTAGAAGTAGGTGGAACCAGCCCTGGAAATACTCTTGTATTGGTCTGTTCCAACCTGCCAGTCGCAGTTCCTAACCAGTGTAATAAAGCAAACATTGCTGTCTGTAACAAAAGCAGAATGGAATGACATAACTCACTCGCTGGACTTTCATCCAGTCGTTAGAGAGTGAAACTAAGGAGCAGAATAACGAGTGTTTCCTGGAATCACATCTGGCAGTTGTAGGCAGGTGTGTCCCAAGCAACTAGTGACAGGATGACAGGACAGAGCCTAAAGCTGTGCCAGGGGAGGGTTGTGCTGGACGTTAGAAAGTTTGGATGAGGATGTTTCCTCATGGAAAGGGTCATCAGAGACTGAAATGGACTGCCCAGAGAGGTGTTTAATGACAGACTGGATGTGACACTTAGTGGCATGGTCTAGCTGATTGCAGTGATGTCAGTTCCTAGGCTGGGCTGGATGAGATCAGAGACCTTTTCCAGCCTCGATAATTAAGTAATTCTGTGATTAATTCTACTGCTGAAATGTTCATAATAATTTTAAGTGGGCTTTTTGTATCAGAACAATTCTCAACATCTTACGTTTATGCAGCTTTTTTATTTGATGTCTTCAGGATGGGTGACGTCTCTCAGATCACTATACAATCATTATTTTATGCAAATCTTAATTACTCTGCTGCCTGCCTCTGGTAGTGCTTTGTGTGCGAAGAATTTAACAATATACATCGTCTACAAGTCACCTGATTGTTTCCTGGATAACGGGTGGCTTTTATCACCCTGAGGAGCTACAAACTCACCACTGTGAACTGAGCATTTTGGATCATCCTGCTCTTTAATCGAGTTTCTTACAAACTGCTCATCAGCTGTGTCTTTAAATTAGTGCCAGAGTAGCAGCTTTCAGTGATGCTGACTATAACAGCAAGACTAAACAGATAGATTGTGCTTATTTCCCATAAAAGAATACAATGATAGTAATAATAATAATAACAATAATAATGATGGTAATAATAATATTAATAATAATGATAATAATAATCCAATCCCAAAGATATTGATGCAATGAATCAAGCATTCTTTGATAGAATATTTTGAATTATTTGGCAATAAAACCCCTTTTTTAAACACTATTATTTTTTGTAGGCAAATCCTGGGGGAAAAAAAATTGCATAGCTTCATGAAGTCTTGTTTATCAAATCCTTTCCAGTTACTAAGGAACAGATGTGCCCCCTCTTGCCTCCAGGAATGACTTGAAGGAAATAATTGCATATTTAAAGTAGCTTACTGCTCCTAAGTCAAAATCTAGATGATTCATCATTCCTACAAGAAAACAGTGTTCACAGAATGTAGCTGCAGTGTTTAGGATGGGTCCCAAATCAACAGAAGGGCCAGATTAGTTATCCTAAAAAAAATTGAATGTGAGATTTTTGAGATATAAGCCCTATCATAAAATAAACTTCTTTTATATCACCAGAGCCTGCCTTGGGAATCTGAATCTGGAAAGGAAACAGAAGACCCGTTTCTTTCAGCCTGAATTATATGAATATTAAAATATACTGTTATCTCGCATCAGTTCAGATGTTGTTTGGCCAGAATTGATTTAACGGGAGGCTACAATTATTTTCAAGTTATTCATTTCTATTATGTACAGATTTGCTGTGTTAGCACTTTGAAATGTAAACTGAAATTGCTCTGGGATTTTTTTTTCCCCCCAAATTAGCAAAATAATAGAGGTAGAAAACAAGGAATGCCTATAGGATTATCCAGCCTAATCAGAGAGCATGTTCACCCAGAGCAATAACCCTTGAGTTACGTAAGTCCACAGGTTCTTTCAAAGCTCAGTTATACTCAAAAATGTATTTTCATGGAAAAATTCTTTCCCAGATGAACATTTAGGTCATGTAGGTTAATGCTGACATGGAAGCAAGATGCTTCAGCCTTCTCCAGTCATAGTTTAGTACAGCATCAGGAAGATGCTTCAGCCTTCTCCAGTATCACAGTAATGATGAGGCTGGAAAAGACCTTAAAGGTCATCCAGTCCAACCTAAAACCAACCAAGTAACCCTAAACATCTGACATCTAGATTATGCCACTCAGCACTTCATCCAGCCTAACCTAGTCAGGTAGTTTAGTACAGAAACTTGCTCACTAAGCAGAGGCATGGAAAAACTCTTTTCAAGATGTACATTTAACTCATGTAGGTGTAAGCAAGATGCTTCAGCCTTCTCCAGTCAGGCAGTTTAGTACAGCATCAGGAAGATGCTTCAGCCTTCTCCAGTCAGGTAGTTTAGTACAGAAACTTGCTCACTAAGCAGAAGCAAAATCAGTTTTCCACAAAAGACAGTGGAACCCCCAGTATGTGATGTGCTACAGCCATAAAAGCAGCGGTTGCACAGCCTTCTACAGTAATAAAGCATGGGAGCTGAATTTGCTCAAGTACTATTAGTCAGAATACATTTTCCACTTCCCACACATCACTGGACCACATCAAACAAGAGGCACTTATCAAGAAGGAGAACTATTTTTGTTGCCTGTAGCAGAAAGGAAGGCATAATCATATCGAATCACTTAATGTTTACAAGGCACTTTAGATCCTTGCATGGAAGGTACTAGCGAAATGCGATGCATGATCACCTGTAGCCTAGTAAAGTGACTGTGATATCAACAAAAAGGCTAGAAAAGTATTGAATGTGGAGGTATTTTTACTTTGCAGTGTTAGACATCGACCATCCTGGATTTTCTTTTCAGGTTTGTGCCATTTACATGTTCATTTATCATCGTCGTCTTCTTGGCACTCAGCTAAATGACTGACTGCTGCTGGATTTTCCTGCCTGCATTTGTTATCTCATCTTTTTTTTCCTACAGAAGTATATGTTCATATCTATTGTGGAAATATTTGTCAGGACCCGAAAGTTTTTTAGAGGAAGATTTATTCTTGATGATAACTTAGCTGCTGACTGCAGCTTTCTATAAAGCACACGGAGGAAAACAAATGCAACGTCTGTCATCCACTCATCCATCTTCTTCCCTTGAGTTCTTCAGTATGGAAACAGTTTATTTCAACCCGGGTAGGGAATTCTGCACATTGCAAATGCCCAACCCTAAACTGACCCTCTTGCACACAGGGAATTCCATTTGTACATGAGGAATATGTCATTGGAATAGCTTGTCCAGAAGAGGGTGTGGAGCCTCCTGCTCCGCAGGAGTCTGGCTGCAGTCCTGGGTGATTGCTCTAGGCAATTCTGCTTTATCAAGGGGGTTGGACTACATGATTTCTAGAAAGCACTTCTAATTCCAACAGATCTGTGCAACATGAGATCCAGTGTTCTCATACAAGCAGGTCTTTAACACTGATGGGCTAAGAGACAGTCTTCCTAATTAGCCCCTTCACTTTCCTAAGAGAGGGATAAGAAAAAAGGACATTTGGGAGGCTTTTGCTGAGCTTGGAAGCTAAAGCAGCAGTGGTTGTTGTTATTAGCATTATAAAACCACGTCAATAATAACAACAATAGAAAGATACTGAATTTGGGAGCTCACTTCCCCTGTGGGCATCAGGGTAGAGCCAAACAGGTGAAAGAGATACTTGCAAACAAGGGATGGCCCCCTGTGGGCATCAGTGTAGAGCCAAACAGGTGAAAGAGATACTTGCAAACAAGGGATGGCCCCCTGTGGGCATCAGGGTAGAGCCAAACAGGTGAAAGAGATGCTTGCAAACAAGGGATGGAGGAGAAGGGTCAATCAGACTGCAAGCTATTAGTACTCATGGAGCAGCAGTCACACAGCCTGAGCGATGGAAGTGAGTTGATGGCAGCAGCAGGGTAGGACTGCAGCAGCTGTGGTGGCAGCAGCAGGTTGGATGGGATTGCTTCTGTGGTTTTTCAAAGGAGGAACCAGAGCTCCAGAGGCAATGAGATGTGAAGGAAAAAGCCAGGTTGCCCAACATGTTTCTTTTCCTCCTTTCCTCCTCTGCTGCATGTATTTGGCTGCTGGGACAGAGAAGATCAAGTGCTCCAGGATGGAATGGCCGCAGGAGCATGCACCCCAGGACAAAACCAAAGGTAAACTGATTCTGTTTATCTGAAACCAGGACATTCATCTATACCTCTCGTACAGGTAATGAGAATGTTTTGAAAGAGAATTCATCCCCCCTGGCTTGGCTGTGCCCTGTTTTTCTTCTGCAGCACTCGTTGGAGGCAGGTGGTCATTCTTTTACAGAACTATTGTCGAAGCACAACCAGAATAGCACACACTTCTCTCATAAAGTGTTATTTTAACATTCAGCCTCAGGACATCAGCTCAAGGAGATTACTCCAGTTCCCTTCTCCCCCTGTTGGATGCCATCCCCTTTAGATATATGCTAGTCTGATTCATACAAGGAAGCACTATCCGTCTCTGCAGAGGAAGCTTTGTCATTATAAGGAAAATAAATCAAGTTCAATTCAAAGACCGAAGTCAGACCTGGAGAAATGATGGAGGGAAGGTACAGAGGGAACAAGGTGGAACATGCTGGCTAGAAAGTAGGACACAGTTGCAGGGGGAGGTTAAGGAAACCAAGGTTCAAGTTTCTTATCTCAGTACTTGTATTTTATCCAGTGATAGTTTAATCTCAAAGCTGGGCTGTGGGTGACCTCCGCAGTGGTAAATGTTTAGGGACCTGTCGACATACAATGGGAAAAAGTTAAGAAGTCAGGACTTTTTAAGAGTTGTGGTAATGGAGTTAAAAGCAAAGAGTTAGTTACTAACCTCCTAGCAAAGCAATTGTAGAGCACTTTAGTAATATTATAGGGTTGGTATGTTCTTCTCTCAGTGTCATCCCTGGTACTCACCCCCACAGAGCAGCAGAGAGGTTCTCTTAGAGTCTGTCAGGTTGCAAAATACCCTTTGGAAGTCCAGTCATTCATGGTTCTGAGTGGCCCTCAGTAGCAATGAGGAATTAAAGGAGTTACATAACGTGTTGGGCTGAATCACAGAATCATCTACAGCAGTGTACGAGTGCTGGAATCCTAGAATCATCAGGGATTGAAAGATCATCTAGTCCAATCCCCCTGCCACAGCGTTATTTGTGAAAGGATTCAGTAGTGTGATGTGAAACTATGGTTTGGCTTTCCTTCCAGACACTAATGAATACTGGGTCACATCCTAATGGCTTAAGAGTATCATGTATGTCTTTCAGATAAATGCTGCAGCCTCTGATCCTGAGCATTCCTTAAGGAAAAAGGGGTCATTAGCACTTATCCTTTTCCCTTATAATGGCACTAATAGCTACTCAGACACTGGAGTATTCAAGCTGGGAGGACCCTTTCACTTAACAGGGAGAAGAAAATGTACAGGGAAGTGTCAAAACACTTAAGCATCTGTGTCATTTTCTGTGTATAACCTTCTGTACTGTAACTGCCGTAGTTATTCTGCTCTCATTGTCAGTTTACCAGCTTAACTTCTTCTTGGCAGTAGAACAAGACAGGCACTTGGTTTTTAATTGTCCATTAGTCCCTCATAGAAAAGGTGCTTCAGTACTTCCACTATCATGAGGGCACAGTCTATACTCAGTGCTGTATAGTCGTGTGTCTCTGGTAGTGGGGAGCCCACATTGCACATAAGGTGATCCTGCTGTGGCAGGGGGATCTTTCGAGGTCCCTTCCAATCCCTAATGATTCCATGGTAACACCTAGAGATAATTCACCAGTGCTGAAGGAGTCACCTCACTCCCTGGCAGCCCTAGAGGCTTGTTTGCCACAAGGGCAAACTGCTGGCTTAAGCTCAAGTAACTGCCAGCCAGGAATTTTGGGATCTGCTCTGCAAAGCTGCCTCTCAGCCTCTTCTGCTGCAAGAAATTTTTCACCTACAGAACTTGTAGCACTTGTTGAACTTTAGGGGATTGAACTCTGTTCATTTCCACAGCCTATTGTGGTGCTTTTGAATGGCAGCTGCACCACGGGTGGATTGCTTTTCCCAGCTTTCAGTCACTGCAGCCTTTCCAAAGTGCATCCTGTCCCATCACACACAGAATCACACAACTACTGAGGCTGGAAAAGCCCTCTGAGCTCCCCCAGCCCAGCCCAGGATCTGTACATCACCACAGCAGCCAGACCAGGGCACTAAGGCAGTCTGTCCTTGAACACCTCCAGGGATGGGGACTCCACCACTGCCCTGGGCAGTGCAGTCCAGGGTCTGATGACTCTCTGCTAGAAATAGTGAGCAGCTTCATCCCAGTGCCTCTGGTTTAGCATTTTTCTCCACACTGGTACAGGAGCACTATTGCAGGGTGTGATACTGGGCACTCTGTGAGCACCAGCCTGCCCTTCCTCAGGACGAGACCTGTTGTCTAACTTTTAACATCACCATTGTTATTGTTGTTTCAAAAGAGGAGCAAAATGAGGTTGTTAAAAAGGAATATCCTCCAACTCCTGTTAGCACTCCAATTCTTCCTTCCTAGAACAAGAATTCTAATATTCATTAATATATGTGCAGCTATCAGTGACCTCTTCAACCTTAATTTCTCCTCACTGGATACTGTGTTATATTACTCTAATTTTACTCTTGCCTTTACTCATTTGGTGTGTTTACTGAAACAATAATTTTAATTTTAAATATGATCTCATGGAAAAATTATCTTTTCAAGCATGACTTGGTCTAGGAGATCCTGCTGTGGCAGGGGGATTGGACTGGATGATCTTTCAAGGTCCCCTCCAATCCCTAGTGATTCTATGATTGCATGAGGAAGGGCTTCCTAACATCCAACCTAACCCTCTCCTGGCAGCTTCAGACCCTGCCCAGTTATCCTGGTGCTAGCTGTCTGGGAGAAGAGCCTGATCCCCACCTGACTACAACTTCCCTTCAGGAAGCTTGATACTGTCCCTTCTGAGTCTCCTCTTCTCCAATTTAAACATCCCCCAGCTCCCTCAGCCTCTCCTCATAAGCTTTCTCTCTNACCGCTGGTGCCCATGAGTTTCCTTAGCTCTGTGGATAGATCTTGACAGCTATTCATAACAGAACGCACCAGCTGGCAGAGTGTTTTCCTTCCCAACACATCAGTAGGGAAGAAACTGGAAAAAAAATAGAGAGGGTTCTCTGCCACATGCCTACGTGGTCTGACAAGCCTGTCATTGTGATGACTAAATATGTCTTAGGAAGGAAATGATTATCTCCAAAAGATATTGGCTTTCCTGAAGGGAAAATAAAGTCCTCCGTCTCATGTCTTTTAATCAGCTGCTACTTAGTGAACTGCGCTAAGCAGACCGCTCAGAGTCCAGCATCCTCTTTCTAATTAAAGCTGGTATCCCCGTGAGTTCAGGGGAAGTCTCGTTAAGATTAATTTTCAACGGTTGTCTGTTTCTGCTGCTGCCTGCGTTCTAGAGGGTGTCAGGATGCTCACTATCCCGGAGCAGCTATTTGCAGACACGTTTACAGGGAGCAGCTGTAGGTACCGATCAATCGTATTTGGTTCAGTGACAGAATTTAATTAGCTGACACCACAGCGAAATGCTCTCTAAAATAAATGAATTGTTATTTGTGTACAAATACATTTCTGTTGGGGTCTTTAACGTGTACGAGACAAGCGAGGGATAAGCATATGATGATGATCCATGACTGACTGTGAAATCAGAGGTAGAAGTATCACCCCTGTCCTCATTCATTGCTGGGTTTCCTGCCTTGCAATTAGTAATCCCCAGCTGCTTTCCCCACCAACACCATTGCTGTTTCTTTCTGCTGAGGGTTCTCTCTACCTGGATAGGGTTTTAATTGATTATTAATATCCCATGGGTCAGGTCCTGGCAGGTATTCATTCTACACAAATGCAAGGATGGTCTGTGCTGGAGTGGAGTGGGGTCAGGTATTCTCCTCCAGTTGGAAGAGTGACTCATAAACCGCAATTAAAATTGGTCTGGAGTCCCCAGCACAGGAAGGAGATTGAGCTGTTGGAAAGTGTCCAGAGGAGGGCCATGAGGATGAGTGGAGGGCTGGAGCACCTCTCCTACAGGGACAGGCTGAGGGAGTTGGGGCTGTTCAGCCTGGAGAAGAGGAGACTCCAGGGAGATCTTAGAGCAGCCTTCCAGTGCCTGAAGTGGGCTTCAGGAAAGCTGGGGAGGGGCTGTTTCCAAGGGCTTGGAGTGGTAGGGGTATGAGGAATGGTTTCCAGCTGGAAGAGGGGAGGTTTAGACTGGAAGTCAGGAGGAAGTTCTTCACGAGGAGGGTGCTGAGACCCTGGGCCAGGTTGCCCAGGGAGGTTGTGGCNGGGGTGTCCCTGCTTAGGGCAGGGGGTTGGAACTGGATGATCTTTGAGGTCCCTTGCAACCTGAACCTTTCTGTGAAAACAGTCAGGAAGCTGTGCTCTTGGCATTTTACTCTCTAGCTGAATTTACACCCCTATTGGGAACTTTGGACACTTTGGATTTCAGGAAACCTGAGACAGCATGAGAAGTTCCCTAGAAACCTGTACTTTGAGGAAGAAGATTGCTGGGATGGGATAAATTTATAACCAACAGATGGATTTTTTTATAGTTTTTCTAAGTCATGAATGAATAGATTGAAGAGGACCCGTCCCAGTACTGATCCTTGGGTGACCCCACTAGATCCAGGCCTCCAGCTAGACTCTGTCCCATTAACCACTACTCTCTGCTTCTATCCTGCAGGGAAACTAGTTTGGTAAAAATCAAATCCCTTATTTTATTGGAGTTTTGCTATCAACTGTAGGGTAGCTCTGATGTCACCTTTTCATTTGTGGGGCTGAAGGACAGAGTGCATAGCCTATCCTTGCAAGACTCTGCAGAAAATGCAGCTCAGCTATTCTATTTTTGGCAGATTGCCTCTAATATCAGAAGATTATTGAGAATTAACTGGGTTTATAGACCTGCATTTTCTATACATCAGGCATGCAGTTGCATCCCCGCTCTGGAGGATGAGTGACTCTGATTGAACATACCAATCAGGTAAACCTAGGCTTAAATGCCTATTTACTATGCAAGAGCAGTCTGTCCAATCTACATGGGTAATTACAGAGAGAGGATATGTAAACAGAGTTCACAGTTGTGCCTGCAAAAAGCACATGGTTTTGTGTACTTATCCTGTTGAAACGTGAGGATTTGGGCCAAAAAAAGTCCTCCTTGACACATGTTTTAGTTTCTTTTTCTTTTCACTGAATGATAGAATTGTTGAGGCTGGAAAAGACCTCTAAGATGATCCAGGCCAGCACCTAACATCACCACAACCTAGACCAGGGCACTAAGAGTCACTTCCAGTCTTTTCTTAAACACCTCCAGGGATGGGGACTCCACCACTGCCCTGGGCAGCCCATTGCAGCATCTGATCACCTTTTCCATGAGGAAGGGCTTCCAAACATCCAACATAACCCTCCCTTGGCACAACATCAGACCCTGCCTTCTCATCCTGGTGTTGGTCCTGGGAGAAGAGCCTGACCCACAGCTGATTACAACTTCCCTTCAGGTAATTGTAGAGAGGGAGATCTCCTTCAGCTGTGGAATTATGAAACTAGTCAAAACAATCCAGGTGTACAGAAAGACATGTGTTCACTGGTGTTAGTAATGAATAGTAGGACTGGAAATAGATAAAGTACTGAGGAGTACTGAAAATAAGATGTAATCATAACTTCATTAACATTGTTGGGAAATAATCAGTGCTTTAGATTTTAACCATATGACAGTTTATTTCTGTGCTCTGGAAACTACATAGATGTGAAACAGTGCACTCCATAATCAGGAAAGAGTAAATTACACTAATTACTATCTAACGCCATGAATATAAAAGCATTTGCCTGTCATTCTAACAGCAGTGCTTATGTGCATTAAGAAGGTATTGTTTTTTCAAGGTTTCCATCAGATATGTTCAATCTCACTTGTTTCTGGGGTTAAGTCTTCAGAGACTCTGGGAAAAAGTGAATTAGTCTGTTGATAGCTGCTGAAAAGGGAACGCTCCGCTTGGGAATACAGAACAGTAGCCATGGTGCTCGGACTTTCCTTGGGCAGTGCTCTGGCAGGGAGGTTGAACTAGGTGATCATCTGAGGTCCCTTCCAACCCCTAACTGTCAGTGATTCTATGTGAGTGGGGATGGAGAGAAAGCCTTAGGAGAAAATCTGGGGGTGCTGGCTAATGAGAAGCTGGGCATGGGTCAACGATGAAAGCAGACTATATCCAGAGCTTCATCAAAAGAAGTGTGACCAGCAGTTCAAGGGAGGTGTCACCTGGTGATCACTTGATAGGTTCAGGACTGAGATTAATTAATTCAGTCAATGTGCTAACGAGCCCAAACCAAAACAAAACTGGGAGGGATTCAAACCCCTTATAAAGTTGCAGGCAGAACCACAAGTTAATTCAGTCTGGGGAAGACAGAGAGGAGATGTTGAGCTCATAGCACATAAAGCATCTGCATTCTTTCACCCAAAAGGTAAGAAAGAAAATGAAGTCTGCTTTCACTTTAGATTTAAGTGACACTTGTTTCCTCTGTTCCTTTTCACTACTGCAGCACCTTTGGTTTCGAGTCACCTTGCAATGGGAGAGTTTCTGAGTCTTAATCAACTCAAATATTGAAAATGCTCTTTGGTACTAATGTGAGTTTTCTGTTGGGGTCTCTCTTCAGCCCCTCTGAAAAGCCTTAGGGTGAGACCGTGTCTGCTGCTCCCTAGCTATATTTACAGCCTGGCCTTAACCATCTCACTGGCAGTTCATGCAATGCCAGAAAGGAGTTTTATATTTTAATTAGCATTTACACACTTACTCTTGTTTAGTTAATTGTTTAAATTTCAGTGTGGAGTTTTCATGGAAATCAACGTGTTTATGTTGAGCTGGGAGAGAGAAACTTGTGTTACTGGGTCCTTACTTTAATGAATGTCTTTAAAAGGCTGGTTGTGGCAGCACTAAACCCAAAATAAGTTGTAGACCAAACTAATTAGCTAAAAAAAAAATCTAATTAACTAAAATAACATCAGATCTTGTCTTGGTTATTTTACCAAAAGAGAAATTCTAACATGTGCCCTACTGAGCATCATAGGAGCAAAGCACAGACTCTATTCCCAATTAATTTCAGGTTTTACACTGGGAGCACGTTGTAATGAGTTGTGGAGCAGACAGTATAACATGGATTTTGAAAGGACGTCATGTGTCTCCTTCTCAATTGTACAGAGAGTTTGGGAATCTGATGAATTAAACTGTTGTTTAATTCAGCCTTGAAACCACCACTCTCAGTAACTGAGTGTAAATGATGGCTGTGATTTGACCTTTGATGAATTGAGTCATGAGCCAGGGTCTCAGAAATGTCATTGTGAAGAATTTCCTTCTGACTTTCAGTCTGAACCCTCCCCTATTCCAGATGGAAAACTT
>VZRI01011999.1:0-27292 GCA_013397515.1 Upupa epops
CCTTGTTGGTGAGTACAAGGTCCTCAAGAGGGTAAGGGAATATTTTTCTGTCTGTGTTTAATACAAAATGCCATTCATTGCCCAGCCAAAGATACATCCTTTTTCAGATTCATCCTTCCACTTACAACGTAATGTCTATGCAAACAGACTTCTGCTCCTGTACAAGCTAATGGAATATTTGTTTGGACCCAGGTAAATCAAGGACCCTTCTGCTTTCACAGGTTAGTTAGGGAAATAGAGTTGCACCATCTCTTGTTTGAAATGTATGTTGGCATCAAACACAGTGATGAAGTGGTGAACTTAAAGAATGATGACTATGAAGTAACTACTAGAGTAACATTACTTTATGACAGTTTTTTCTATCAGCTGTTCATTGAAGCATTCCAAAAAAAGATGAGAAAAGTTGATATCAACACATTACAAACATGGAGCGGTAAAACCTTTTCTTGGTCCTGTTCTACAGAAAAATAAATGGAATTTAAGAAGTTAAGAAGTAGCTCTTTTTTAATTTTTTTTTTGTAATGCACAAAGATTATAGGGTTTTTTTCTTACAACCACAATTCCTAATTTAGGAATATTGTTTGTTATAATAAAGGTATTTTCAAATAAACCATGTATTTTCCATCAAGGATGACATTAGTGTATTAGTCTCTGAGAAAACATAGAATTAGAGAAACCTTAGTTGTAAGAAATGCAAGGTCAAAAGACTGTGATAAAGAAGCAGAATAAATCCAAAGAGAAAATAAAAGACAAAATGCTAAAAAGACCTTGCAAAAAAGGAGTTCCACCAAACATGACTCTTTTCTATGACATATAAAACTGAGGCTGAAGTAAAGTTTTTACGCTGCATAGGAAGCTACATTTCCCTTGGCACTGTTAATGTTGCTTTCGGTTACCTCTTATTTTCAGTACTGAGAATTTAAAGAAAAAAATATTTATCCTCTTTGTGAAATCATTTTAGATTACAAAGTTTTTGCTTAATTAGCATTACATGGAAATTTGCTCTCAACTCTGATTATAAACATTTAAAAATACATCCACTTACCACTTTCATCCAGCAAGAAATCATCCTGGTAACGGAACTTTTCTGGGCCACATGCAATAAATATGTCATCATCACCAAAGAAATCCTGAAGGCACATCACCTGCGAGCAAAAAAGGAAAGGAAGGCACTGTATGAAATACCTCATCATCTGAATAGTGAGAACAATAAATCCCTCCTTATTTTCATCTGCATTGAAACTCTTCTCTTTTAATGGAATCAACAGGGCTTCATCTCCAGATAAATTTCAAAGCTGTGATATGCCCATCTGTTACAAGTGAGAGACACTTCTATCGCCACTGCAGGAAGAGAGAGACAAGACAAGAAGCCATAACTGTCACATTTATTGCATGATGCATCAATGGGTTATGAGGTAAATGCCTTTTGTTTGCGCAAAAGGTGCCATTCAGTTGTTAGCAGGTAATTAATTTGCTTTTGAGTTCACATCTCCATCCTCTGAAGGTTACAGCTTTGCATGCAGAATAAAATTCAGTTATTTCAATAAAATCTCCCTGACACCCAATGAACCTCACGTGGGTGAACCAACTCTCCATCACACTCCTCCTTTTTTTCAGAAGAGTTAATGTGAAGTAACTTTGAAGGCATCATACTCAAGAATCAGGTGAGCTGGGAAAAATTCTTCTAGAACTGAGTAAAAATTATTGCCTTTCTACTAACAAACATGAATATAGTCAGGATTATGTTGGTGTAGTTTTATGTCCACACATGAGAATTCCAAAGAGATTTTACTGCATTTAAAGGGAGCTTATAAGAACAATGGCAACAGAAGTTTTAGCATGGCCTGTTATGATACGACAAGGGGTAATTGTTTTAAAATAATGAAGGTAGATTCAGACTACCTATAAACACTGTTGAATAATTGGCACAGGTTGTCCAGAGAGGTGGTAGGTGCCCCATCCCTGAAATCATTGAAGATCAGCTTGGATGGGGCTCTGAGTAACACGGTCTAGTAAAAGACATCCCTGCTCATTGAAGAGAGATTGGATTAACTCTCCTTTAGAAACTCCTTCCAATCCAAATGATTCTGTGTTTTCCTTACAACAGCTTTCAGTTCACAATACACTGTTTAACAGTTTGTTTCCCTTCATATGACTATGTTTACAAATGTTCTCAAAAGAAAAATCAGCAACCTCCCATACTCTGACTTTGAACTTTCTGATCCAATTTTGAAAAATTTTAAAATAAAATTATGTATCTGCCTACCTTTAAAAAGAAACAAATGATAAAATGTTCCTGCTTCACATTTCAAGATGATTTTAAAAGGCTACATTTGCTTATTTTTATATAATGTTTTTTAAGTAGTGCACTAATGTTTGGCCAGGATAATGTCACAAATTGAGTTGCAAGTCTACAGACAGAAAAGTGACATATGAAGTATCTTTAAAAATGTATCAGTTGAAGAAGACCACCTCCCTCAAAAAAAGCATGGCAGTAGGGAGGTCAGCATTTTAAACCTACAAAAACACAAGCAAAAAAAATTAGTAACTCACACTTTGCTGGACTGACATAACAAGTACCCTTCAACCTTCATTGACTGGTATCTAGGGGTTACAGAATTCGTATCATGCTTCCTTATAACGTGCCTGAAGACTTTTGCATCTACAACAATTATGAGCCTCTGTGCTAGAAAAGTTCTAAGAAAAATAGTGGTACACATCGTGACTTGCTTGCAAAGTTAGATTTGTTATTAAAACTATTTTAAAGGTAGAGCAGCAGCAAATGAGAAAATAAGAAATCAAGAGAAGAACCAGATGAAAGATATACCAAAAAGAGACAAAGGTACTCTCCAAATGATCCTTTCCTTAAGGATGCATGACATTTTAAATTCAGGTCCACCACAATCCTATTCCTATCACCATAGTCATCTTAGCACCACACAGTACATGAATACCAACATCTAAATTGTAAATATTTCACTGGGTTTTTTACCATGCTCCTACTCAGTTTACGTGCTATTAGTGTATCAGCCTCAGCAACCTTTCTATAAACTCATTTACTTCCCATCTTCTTTTTTGTCCACAAGACATATGACATATCCTGCCTATTTTCCCACCCTGAACTCCCACCAAGCTTCAACATCTCTCCTTTTCAGTCTGAAGTTCCTCTGAAATTGCCACCTCTCCCATAGCATGTATCAAACTCCTAATTTGCAGAGTAACATTTAAAATGCTGTGACTTCCATTCTGCCCCTCAAATTTGACAAATTTTTAAAGAGTGATAGCCTTTACATTTGTGCTTATGCTAAGCAGAGTATTGGAACGGAACAAATGATAATCACAAAGTGGAGATTTATTAGAAACAATCACAAATGAAAACTAAGTACTTGAGATTTCATTAATTTGGAAATTATAATACTAGAAAGTTCATAGCAAGAGCATGAGTTCCATCCATACCCATTTCCCTCCAGAATAACTTCAGGCCCCCAGTGTTTTTTTATATTATTCGTTGGATGTCTTGAGATGTTCTTCACTGTTTGTATTTTCCATCCTTTCTGTTCTAGCATCCCTGGCCCACTCTGCTCCTCAGAGGATACACTGAAGGGTCTTTCCAGAAGGCTTCTGACAAATGCAGAGCTTTTCCAGAGAGAAAATCTGCAAGCACTTTCTATTCACACTCAGTTATCAGCTAAGCAATGGAGCCTGCTATTTATTAACCATTTTTACTTCTGGACAACACAGCTCCTCAGAAGTTCTGGTTTAGAAGTCAAGGATTTGTATCACCCAGCCTGGACTGTGACAGTGCTAAAGGGGATAGTGTGCTCTGTTGCATGTGATTAGCCTTTAAAATTGGTCATTTTTTTTTAAATACTCAATTACAAAAGTATCCCTGAACATTTTTGTGGCTTTCAATTTACAGAATACCTCTTTTTCTTTCTCAGAAATAAATTTTTATCTCCTCTATGCCACCAGGACATTTCTCACAATGCAGAAAACAAATTATTTGCAGAAGAATACACCTTAAGTAAACAGAAACTGAAAAAAATAAATGTGTTATACCACACGACTTGAGTACTTGTATGCTGCTGTAAATTATCCACCGAGGAGTCTGTCTATCAAATCCACATCTCTCTAAAGCTGAGACAAGGATGACATGCAGGACAGTGACTGAAGTCTTGCATACGTCCAGCAGATGACATCAGTTGGTCTACCCTTACCCACCACATGCTCTAACTCTATTCTAGAAGGCCACCAAAATTGTCAAGCACATACGTCAGGGATAATCAAGGCTGTTTGGGAAAGAGCAGACCAAAACAGGGGGCAGGCACAGAATCAGGGCCAAGCACCGTCTGGATTCCACCCCATAAAACTTCAGATGGGAAGTTTTAAAGCTATTGTAAACCAACTTTTTTGAACATCAAACAACCTCATTTTGAGTTTGATTATCATTTCCCAGGTAGTGAAAAGAATATGAAAAATAAAACCTTGGGAAAACCTGTGTTTAAATAACTAATGACTTTAGGACTCTGGTTCATTAATTTTCTGTCAAGTTCAATGAGATTTTTTACAAAACCGTTATTGATTTTCCTGATACTTCTCATTCATTCAGCCTCAATAGTTAATTCCTGGACAGGATCTCACTATACTTTAGTTCTACTTGTTTTCTCTGTGTTTTTTTTTTCCTCCAACCGATTTCTCCAAAAAAACTAAGCCCCAGCTGAGGTATAACTTAATCTTTGTTGATGCTTTCCCTGCATTTTCCTCATTAAGCAATATATACTTTCCAATAAACATCACCTATGCAGTTCTTTTATTTGCTTACCTGTTCTTTGTCAACTGTCTCATGGAAGACCATCTCAGATTATATCCCAATGAATTTTCACTGTAATCTATTACAGACTGTAAAAAGTCTCATGACAGCTATAGATTTTCCTGAAAGCTTACAAATCACAGAATTATAGAATAGTTTTGGTTGAAAGAGACCTTCAAAGTCACCTAGTTTGACCTTTCTGCATTGAGCAGTCACCTAGTCCAACCTTCCTGCAGTAAGCAAGGATATTTTCAACTAGATATGTTTGCTCAGAGTCCTGTCCAAGTTGACCTTTAATGCCTCTAGGAATGGGGCATCTACCACTCCTCTGGGCAACCACTTCCAGTGTTTCACCAAACTTTCTTCCTTATGTCTAGCCTCAATTCTTCCTCTTTTAATGTGAAACTATTACATCTTGTCCCTTTACAACAGACCTTCCTAAAACATACGTCTCCATCTTCCTCACAGGCCCCTTTAAGCACTGAAATGCTACAATAAGGTAAGGTCTCTCAGGTGTTTTATCTTCTCCAGGCTCAACAACTCAAATTCCCACAGCCTGTCTTCATAGGAGAGGCACTCCAGCCTTGTGCCCCTCCTCTCCAACAGTTCCATGCCTTTCCTATTCTGAGGACTCCGGAGCTAGACACAGTATTCCAGGTGAGCTCTCACCGGAGTTAAGGGGCAGAATCATCTCTCTTGACACCCTAGCCACACTTCTTTTGATTCACACCAGGATATGGTTGCCCTTCTGAGCTGCAAGTGTACACTGCCAGCTAATGTTCAGTCTTTCATCCCTCAGGACCCCCAAATCTTACACAGGTTGTACAGGTATTAGCATAGTCTTATTTACGTTAATAATCCTAGCAAAATTACAGAAACAGAATAGGCCACCTATATTTATTTCCTGGACAGTGTAAGGCTGCTTTCCATGCTGTTTTCCTAATTCAGTTTTGCAGTGTATTCCACATTGTGTAGAACCTTCCTTAGCAGAAAGAGCAGTTAAGTAACCAACATAATTCCTTCAGAAGACTCTCATAGCTTCATGAAAATAAGGTATTAGTTCTTTTACACTTAAAATATCCAAACAGGCTTTCAGGAAGAGGAAAGCAAAATACCCGCTTTTACCAAATAAATTGGATATCAAACCTTTTCTTTTTGCTGTTTTTTGGGGTTTTTTTTGGAGGAACCTCAGCTGGCCTTACTCTGTGTGCACTACACGGTAAGAGCAAGAAATGTCCTTTCTGAGGAAAACAAATTAGACCTCAAAAGAAATTCACCAAGCACTGTATTTAAATATTTCCTTCAAGTTTAAGGCAAGTCTATTCCTTTTCTTGTTGGCTCAGGCTCTGAGGTTTTAATTCACATGCTTTCACATTTATCTGTCATTACACATATGTTGTCACTTCTTGAAATCCGGTCAGCTACAAGAAATGTAACTTATCATAATCATATATGTACTTCCTTTCTCAGCTCTGATCCAAGTTCTCTCCTCAGGTAGTAGCTTAGCCAAAGGCATCAAGAGGTATCTGCTATACATTTCCAAAGTTGAACAGCACCAAATTGGTTCTTTCTGTTGGAGTGAAATCTCCATGGTGACAACTGCGTCATCAAGCCATGAGAGCTTTTCCATGAAGAAGAGCACCTTACCATGAGATTCCTATTACAAGACTGTACTCTGTAAATGGAGTTCTTACTATAGGGGTTTCTGTAAATGAACAGATGTTATCATAGTCTAAAGCAGCTAAAATTTGTCTTCTGAGGCCACACCACAGATTAATACTTCTGACAGAGTAGGTGTGTACCCATAAATCAGATGAATACAGGGCACCATCATACTTATAAACTCAAACTCAGTAGAAATAGCTTGCTCTCCTGCTCTCTCACAGGAGTGCATGGAAAGCAAGCCAGCATTATCAGGCCCAAAGGAGTCCTGTTTCACCCCACACAAGCCTTCCATTTCAGTAGCCTTCGGCACTAGCTTGAGACTGATTGCTCTTCATTTTGTTCCCTTTGTCACTAATACAGAGGCAGCTCTGCTTCTTAATTGTTCAAGATACCATATAAGGCTACTACAATTTGTGAATTCGTCAACATCCATACTGTGCTACATGCAACTTAGCCTCCACAATCTTTGTCTACCTAAGACTCAGTAAATAAATCACTCAGAAGGAAGTATCTGTTTTTCTTGGATAAAGTATGTGCTTCTTTCTTGGTCAGTAAGGGCTTATCACAAGGTACAAAAACACTTGCCACACAACACTTTATACACTGATTTTAATATCCTCTGTTGTGTTTTTCTGTGTAGCCCTAAATAAAGACCCAGTTAATAATAAATCAAAATTAATGTTTCAGGTTTTACAATTGTACTATCACCTTCCTCTTGAGGACCATAAAACAAATCTTTTAAAAACTTGCAAATGGGTCCTTAATAGCTCATATAAAGACGATAAAAATTTGGCGGCATTATTACACTGAATCTACTATATCTTGGCCTGAAAAATCAGGTGAGACCTGAACATTTTGTTAGATTAAAAGTAGTTTAGTAAACAGACTTCTTTGTGACAGAATTTAAGGAGAGTAGGGGATATTTGCTAACAGGGAACCCATGAGCTTATACATGAATGCAATGCTGAGAAGGACTAAGGTACAGTTTCATGAAAAGGTTTCTCTGTGGGAACCAAATTGCTTTGCAGCAGACAGAGTAAGAACGATGAGAACACAGCTCCTATCCATACCTTTGACAGCTGCAGCACCACACTATTGTGCTGACTAGATAGTGTGCTGCAAGATAACACATATTCACATAGGTAAAAGTATAACAATGGCCTCATCAAGCCTAGTGCAGGCATATCATCCTTTTGCCTACTTTTGCATCCTATGTATCAAATAAACCTGTGGCCCCTCCTTGTTCTCACCATGGTATTCAAATCCTGTAGTTAACATTTCATTTCTCTCTGCACCTCTTACTTTCAAAAGTCTTCAGTACTAACATCTGTTCTTGAAGCCACCCCTCACTTAAGGCAGTGTTGTCCTCTCACATCAGTTCTCTCTACATCACAATACATCTCTACATAACAATGTATCTCATCCAAGGAAGTTCCCATTTCCTCTTCTACCAGACTTAATTTTTTTTCACTACATATGAATTCCTTGTTCTAACTCGTTTAATTCACTCTATATGAGTGAATTATGAAGGCTTTACTGCCTTCATCCAACACTCTACTGCTCAAAGACCAATGAAGTATAAGTCTTTGCCCTTGCAAAACTAGAGTGTATTACAGGTTCATCCTATACACAGAAACACACAACTGAATTTCTTCAGAGGCTCTTTTGTTTCTGCTGTATCTGTTTTGAGAGTGACTATTGTACAGAATTCTTATCACATCAGTAGCTTTCATGATTTTTTTACGCATGTTATATCTGGTGCACACTGACTGTCAACATGGATCCAGTGAAAGTCTTAAACCATCCACAAAGTAATTAATCTGCTTTTTTTTGGCAATTCACTTCTCAAAGTTATTGACACATGCCATTATTTAGTTGGAACCCAAGGTTTGTGTACTCCAGAGGTTTTGCTCTTGAAACAAACAACATGAGATGAATTGATAAAGGAGAGCATCATACTGAGAGCATCACACTGGTACTTATTTATATGGATACTTGCATTCAAGGTCTCATAACTTTCTCAACTTGAAAACAACTAAAAGGCTACAACTCAAAGACTAAAAATAGATTAAAAGTTCTGAAGAGTAAGTTTTAACTCAGCTTCTTTTGGGTTGCTTGGCATTTCCTACAAAATGAGTACTTGTGTTTCTAGACAGACACATTGCATCTTTTGACTAGAAGTACCTTGTGGCATTGGCTACTCTTTAAATTACTGTAAAGACATAGCAGATCACAAACATTACAATTGCTTGTGTACAACAGGTCACTTAACATTTCATCCAATCCTCCCACAGAATCAACAAAAAGACTTTTACCCCAAGTTCTGAATCAGAAACGTATCCTATTGTTTTGTGGTCCAATGAGTGGCCCATAGCCTTTTCTTGGCAGACAAGAGGTTGCTAGAACATAAAGCAAGGAAAAAGCAGCTGTATGTCTTCTAGTGCCTGACCCAGGCACAAAGAAAATGGAAACTCGTGTTATTATTGCTTGTATTTGTACTGAGAAAGGCCAAAGGAATGCTCTCTTCCCCCAGCAGCTCTCTCAGTTAACACCTTCTGGAAACAGCAGTTGGACAGTCACCATTACTTTGCAGCACAAGTCAGAACTATTCCCACATCCAGGTAAAGTCAACACCACAGGTGTTATTTAAAGGACAGCTATTAAAATTGATAGAATCATAGGATCATCAGGGATCAGAAGGGACATCGAAAGATGATCCAGTACAATCCTCCTGCCACAGCAGGACATCCCAACCAGGTCCAGGCAGGTTTAAAACGTTTCCAGAAAAGGAGACTCCACAAACCCTCCAGGCAGCCCCCTGCAGCACCCCATCCTTACCATTACATTTAATAGAACATTTTAATTATATTTAAAGTTTAAATAATACAAAATATAATGCTGAATTACAGGATAGATTATTGAAACAAGCAAACAGAAAGGGACATTTGTGAACAATTCAAGAACTGCATCAATTTCTAACCAATACTTTTGGCAAAGACACAGAAAGTTGATCCTTCAGGAGCATCAGAGCAGCTGGATTAAGAAGTGGGATGTCATGAGTGAATCCCCAAGCATTCTTTTTCACTATCAAGTATGAAATGTATATTCTTACACCACATTAAAAAAGGGAGATAACTTTGCAGCCCCAAGGCCCAGACAATCTTGCTCACAGAAGTCAAACACATATGCCAGTAAATATTTATCCTAAATAAAGCATCACTTGGCAACACCAGCTGCCATCTTCTTTTACACAGAAGAAAACTCCTTCTAGTCACCATAAAATACTGTCAATCCCACAACAACTGCACAACAGATCAGCAGAAAAAAAACTTGTAAAGTCATGGGGTGGTGGTGGGGAGAAAGCCACGTTTAAAATAAATCTGTGTTAAACAGAGGATGTTTTTTTAGAATAATCAAACACTGAGAAAATCACTGATTTAATAGCAGAAGTCACAATCAATGGGCCAAGAGAAAAACAGTTGAGACTGATGGCAGAGTTCAACTACATGTGGATTAAATTTTACTCTGCCATATTTGTGTATTTTTCTTTTCCAGCTGCAATACAACACTACCATTTAGTGGTCAGGCACATGAAGTGCAGACTCCAGCAGACATGTATTTTTGTCCAAACATACAGCAAATTTTTGAGAGCAAACAGTGTATTCATATAATCCTAAGAACCAGGAAATAATACTATTCCAATTCCTTATGCCAAGCAAAATAAAATTTCTTCCAATTTAGGTGCCTGAGTAACTATTTTAGTCTCTTATCAGAGTTGCTAAAATCATTCAAAAAAGTAGGCAAATTCTGTAAAGTATTATTACTGAATTCTACTGTTAAATACTTAAGCAAGCATATGTTGCTTGTGATCTATTAAGTGCAGAATCCTAAGGAAGCTTGTTCATGCACTTAACTGTGATGGCTAATATCCTCTGTATCAAGATGTTCTTTATTTCTATATATTTGTCATTCAAATAATTGCAGTTTTGCAACTGTATTGGAACAAATGCTGCTGATTTCAGAGCAGTCTCTTCAACACTGTCCGTGTCTTCTTCAAAAAGCAGACACCTGAGAGCTCAGTGATTGAATTTCTTTGTATCATAAAACCTCTTACCAATAGAAATCTTACCAATGTGAAGGCCATGTAGAAAAACTGAGTGGCTTTTTGATTATTAATCATGTTACAAATGAAAATGCTATTTTTTTCACTGGCTGAGACATTACTTTTGGAGTAACATATCTGATATATTCAAAAATTAAAATCCCCATCTTTGTAATGTTTACAATCAACAGCAGAACCCTGGATTAGATTCTTGTCCCTGTGTGTAAAGTTGCTAAAGCAAGGCAGAACAGGCATGATTTTTCAATGTTCAATTTATAACAAATTTCAATGTCTTTTATGTACAGATAAAAATATTTTAAGATAAGCTTCTTGTGTTAGATGAAATAAAACATTGCACTCAGTTATGTTTACTGTGTTTAATAATACTGGTACATTTCCTAATAAGGCAATTAGTGGTTCTGCTTCTTCTGAAGTACATTAATGGATTTTCCCCAAAAATCTTGCAAACTTAGATTTTATTAACACATCTCACAGACAAGGTAAATTCCATTTTCTTCAAAATGTGCTTTTGCTGAATTCTTGCAAATCAGTAAACCCTTCTGATTTTAACTCTTAAATTCCAAACAATTTTTCAACCAAGGGCACTCTCAGAATTTTACCTAAAAGTGTATAGTACTGTTAGCTTCACTTCCAATTAAGACATCTATCAAACACATGCTATAAAGCACGTATGAGCTCTCTAATTAAGTCTAGACGCAAAGAAACACTTGATTGGTTTTCCACAACAGTCTAATATGCATTTTTAGAGAAGACCGCTTATTTTTGAAAAGGTTTGCTCAGCAAGAACCTATCAACTGGGTCCTGCTCTGCTTGGCTTGTCAGACACTGATCTCTGATTTCCCAGTTAGGAATTGTGGCAGCAAGATGCAATGTTATTTCCATATGGAAATCTCCAATTTGTAATTTTGCTTTAGATATTGCAAACCCCTCTATAACAGAAATAGTACTATACACAACACTGACTCACACTCAGAAAGCTCATTGTACGCACCATTATGAAGTCCACCTGGTGGCATTCAAGGTAGCAGTTTCTGAGAAGCTCCCTAGAACCCAAAATTTCCTTTCATTTGGACTTGTCTTTGGATTCAGAGCAACCCACCTTCACGTGAGGGATAAAGAGCAAGCACTGCACAAGCAGGCAGAAAAACTGAATTTGCTAGATTTATTAATATCTGAACAGAACCTACCACACCTCATGCCCGCAGCAGAACCAGATTTCAATCAGTGATTCAAGTCCTTCTTTGTAAGCATTTTAATGCCAAAATCACAGCGGTACAATGTAGACATCACCTTGATGTGCATGACACAATGTTCTCATGTCAGCTTACTGATTAATGGTGCAGTCTGGTGATAAGTGTAAACTGCACTTCTTTCAGGCATAACCATTAATAAAAAGCACGCAGGACAGCACTCCATTGTATACTGTCTGGAATATAACTGAGATATATGATGGTTTTTGCTAGGTACACATGCTAAGTTAAAGCTCAGCATGCAACACTGAAAAAAGAGCAACATGGTTGACTTCTTTAAAAAAAGGAGAAAGGGGAAAACAGATGTCAAGATTTCAACAAGTCATTGCACATTGCAGCTGGAACCAGTACAAAACCAACACAGCTTTACTGATAATGTAGCATTTAATGTAACAATAAAGGAAATAAAATAGCAGAAAATGCAAAACCTGAATGACTAAACACCTTCCTCAAATTCCAAAGGGTCAGCTGGGCAGAACAATAATAGCAGTCCTTTCAATAAACAATAATTATTAAAGCTCTTTATGTTCAAGAAAAGTGAAAATGGAGAGGTTCCCTTTCTTCTAAGAGCAGAAGATGGACAATAAATCTAAAGTCCAATCCAAACAGACATTCAGATGCATGCTATCTCATCACCATCACTCTTCAAACTATTTGGCAATAGTTTCCATTATTACAACAGATGTTAACAAGATGGACAGAGAGCACATTAGATAAACACTAATATTAATATATATCTAGCAAAGCCACTGTTCAAATTATAAACTTCCCCAAGAGCATTTCTTGGGAAATCAGTCAGGGAACATCATGCTAGCAATTGCTATCAATTCAAAGTATTGCCATTAACAAAGACTGCCTTCTTCAGAAAAATTACTAAGCAACATAAACAGTGTGTACTAGCACAATCTCTAATATACTCTAGTGGAGCAATCCTCATAACTGGAAAGCCATTCTTACTGGGCTTCAGCTTTTTAGGACAGAGTAGCAAAGGTAGGAAATGTGAAGAGAGGATCTAATGAGAATTTACAGTCTGCAAGAGTTCAAAAGCTTAAGGACAAAGAAAGAACAGGCATAAGCAACAATCACAAAAATCTGGAATTTTAAGCCCAGTTCTGTGAAAGAGAAATCTTGGTCAGAGTAGTGTCTCCACTACACAGGCTGGTTACAACTGCTAGGATTTCTGAAGCATTCTGACAATGGGCATTCTTTTCTTATAGAAACATAAATGATTGATTGTGAGTCTTTCCATACTGAAAGTTCTGGGACATTACTAAATCAAGCAAGTAGAAAAATCCACAAATACTACGTGATCCATCAGCATTAGAGCTGGCAACAAAGAAAGTATGAAACAAAAATAATCAGTTTATCATAATAAACACTTGGAAAGAGGATTTTACAAGCGGTGATAGAGTAACAGCTGATTGCACATAGATTTGAAAATTAAAAAAAAACCTGCTAAGAGGTAGCTAACCAAAAAGGTGCAGTCAGTTAAAGTTTAAAATAAATCCAGGATTGCAAGAGACAAAATGCATTGAAGTAGCCATGGGAGGTGAAGAGCAGATTTCTAGCATGATGTACAAAATTACTTTTTCAAAATCTCTACCCTTTTCCTAGAAATTTTTTTTTTGCATCTAAATAGTAATCTTAATCTCAACTACAAACTCTGACAGGAAGTATCTTTTATTAAGAATAGATACCAAAAATTGTTAAATTTAATACAGGAATTATTAGAATATACTGACATCAGTACCCATATCATTACAATAAACTTGTTGCCTAAGAAAATGTAAAGGGCAATGTTTGGCTGCCTTACAACCCTCTTATATTCATCACTGATCTGACAGCTGTGTGTTTATAAATTCCACAAGCAAAGAGTATTGCATTCATGTTTAATTACAAGAAAGTTCATCCTCATCTGTGGTCATCAGTGTGACCTATTTTAAGCTGCTGCATAGCATAGCTAAGAGGAAACATGTGGAGCCATACTAAGTGCCAAAGGAATTTGGAAGTGTTTTGATTCTTTCTGACATCGTAACACATATGGAACTGATACCTGATGCAGATGCACATCTCTGTTGGCAGCACAGCACCCCTTACATGCAATTGTCATATCAAAAACATTTACCAGACATGCTTGGAAATGATTCGCAATTGAAGACACATCTGAAGCAGAACTGAACTCAAAAGCCAAATGAAATCAGAAAGATGAAGCAACTTGTGCTTAGGCACTGCAACCCCAAATAACTGGAGGCCCAGAAGTTCAACAACTATTTGAGCACTTTGGCTGCTCCTCACAACTATGTAATCCTTCAACTTGCATCACCCTCTGTTCTGATTCTACTAACTTTTATTATGAAGTTTACTTCTACATCTTTTAGGGAACAATACAATAAGAAACAGGAACAGAGCCAGGCTGTAAAACATAGGAGAATTTAGTGCATTTGCAATTCAAGAGGCTGCTAGGTGCAAATAAGTTTGAGAGAAAGAGACAGTAACAGAAAGCAGCACTGCATTGGGAAGGGAAATTTGCACTGAAAACTACTGTGATTATGCCCTGCTGTGTTTCTGAATTTCCTCTTCACTTTCTGGCGCTTTTCTGCAGCACAATGGGACAGATCCCCAGGATAACAGCTGATCTCTACACTCCACCCAAGTATACCAGAGTAATTTCTGTAACTGAGTAAAATCCATATACATTTCTCTGCACATCTCACATGATTCAGTATCAACTAATGGTCTCAGGACACAGTTTGCAACAACCAATATAATGAACTAGAAAAATGTCTAGCATGTAAGGAAAAAAACCCAACAAACAGATGAAAGTTTGTCTGAACTGGTTCTCTCTCCTAAGTTTAGGTATGTCTGTGAAATGTCACAGCCTAAAGCTCTCTCCTGGATTCACATATGGTTTTGTTGCTGTTGGGCTTCAGTGTTTTATTTCGCTTTGTTAAATGAGAAAGTAAAAGAACTGGGTGGTTAGTTCTGAAGAACAGTGGGGTAAAAGACAAGTATCTTAACCATCTGTGAGTAAAGATGGAGCTGTGGATGCACTTACTGACAAAGACACATTGCTTGTGCAGAATTAAAAAAAAAAAAAAAAAAAGAATTAGCAAGTCAGACAAAAGCAGCAAGGAACCAACTGCACAGCCCACAGATGGTGACACACTCTAATATGGATGGAAGTAATTTAGATCCAGGCTAGGTCCTGGGACTCTTCAAGAAGCCCTTGAATGATACTCACAAACATTAGCACTCTCACTTCTATTAAATGGCAAGGCTCCAATTACTCTGACTGGATTCATTAGTTTAGAAGCGTTAATTACTTTCTGCAAGTGCAGGTAGTGCTTCAGAAAAAGTAGCAGATGTTCTTCTTTCTTACGACATACTGCAGTAACTTTTTATTGCTTAAAGGAAAAGCTGAAATGGGAAGATGAACACAGAGTTTCACCATCAGGCTTGCAGAGCACTGCCAAGTGCATAACTGCTCAAGAGCACAGTTATTCTTCTCTACGCATGTTTAGGCAGCAAGGTGTATGAGATGTAAGTGCTCTGCATTAGCTACCTAATTACAATTTTCTAGCAAATTTGTAATAGACAACAGAGAGTCAGCCAAAAATACCTCAAACATACTGGATCTTCTCTTATCATATAAATCAAAGTAACTATTTGAATTCCTAAAGACATTTCCTTCCATTCCTTTGCATTTTTATAGATGTAGTTACTTTGCCCTTAGTACAAAACTTCTCTGTAGAAGCCAAGAGCCTGTGGGCTTGTTTCTTCTTCTTATAAAACTGAATCTGAAGGCATGCAAAATTCCTTTTGTCTACTTCAGAGCAGTAAACTAGTACAGAAAAAACCTACAAGGACCCAGAACAAAGCAGTAGTAGGATGCTTATAGGTCTTTTTCCTTTGCAATATATGATTTGTGCATAGTGTAGGTATGAATAATCCTTTAACACTAAGTTGTAAAAAATTGTTTTTATTTTCTCCTGCTATTAGACACAGAGGGAATGTGTTCAGAGATGATAACTTCAGGAACATACAGTTCTTTGACCCAGGACATAAAAAAAGGTGGTTCTGAGCCACCACAAAACTATACATGCTTGGAATTCTTTTCAGGGAGGTATTGCATACAGTTTAAATAAAGAAACAGATTGACTAATTAACTTCCCTAAACACATTTACTTGGCATCCCCAATTGTCCCCAAACTTCACAAATCTGAAAATTGCTGTATAAGAAATTAGTACATCAACAGAAAAGAGCAATAATAGAGATTCATGAGTTGTGTTCAAAGATCCTCCAGCTTACATTAGAAATTGCATCTGCAAATCAAAACTTGATTGCACAAGTAACATATATATTCCTTCAAGTGACCCGAAAGTTGATGGAGGAGTTAAAAACAGTTTTGAATGGCACAATGACTCAAACAACTTCAAGGCTCAGAAGAAGATAAAGTCCTAAGTTACTAGCTGGGGTGCCTTCTAAAATATTGCCTGTGCAAGGATTACTGTTCACCTTAGTAGCAGAATGAATTCACTCATGAATATGAGCCACCATCCTAACAGCACAAAGCAGCTTACCTTCTAAGAAACCATGAATATTCACAGAAATGAATGCTACTTCAAAATGGGGCTAAACAATTCCTTGTTAATCACAGGTGTCCAATCCATTTAATTATTCAGTGCAGACTCCAAAGGCTCTGCCTACCTGAGATCAGCAGCATATAATGAATATGCTTGTCTATTGTGATTTATTAGTTTATTTCATGTTTAAAGTTAAACGTATGACATTTTGGTACAAGGGGCAACAGGTGTAGGCTTTACATAGGAAGTTCCACATAAATACAAGAAGTAGCTTCTTTACAGTTAGGTGACAGACTGTAAAGGAGACTGTAACAGGCTGCTCAGGGAGGTTGTGGAGTCTCCTTCTCTGGAGATGTTTAAACCTGGACATGTTCCTGTATGTCTGAATCTAGGGGATTCTGCACTGGCAAGGGAACTGGACTGCATGATCTTTCGAGGCCCCTTCCAATCTCTAACTTTCTGTGATTCCATGTTGTGAAAACAGTGATGCCTGTAGAGAGACACTTGTAAGAGGCAGGAAAGTCTGGCTAAAGTCTGCCACACCCCGCTTGCACACATGGGGGTGCTGCGGCTCCGCGAGCCCCGCAGCCGCTCTTACCCGTCCTCCACCGACAGAGCCCTGCGCCCGCCGCGGTTGGGTTATTTCGGATTTTTAAACTATAGAAAAAATATTTGAAAGCTTCAAACTCGACAGGCTTACGGAGGAAATCAGCACACAAACTGATAAATAAAAGGGGAAAAAAGGGATCGTAAATGAACTGGCCTACATGTCCAAGGGAGATTCCACTCTAAAACTTCAAAACAAATGCCTTCTGTTTTGTTAAATGAGAAAACTATTGTTCCTACCCAGGAGAACTTTATTTTCCCTTCTTGACATTTCAGATGCACAAATGCAGCTTTTCTTAAAGCTTTGCTTGTTTATGACCATCACCCCAGATTGTGCCCATAGTGAGAAACCTGTGATTTCACACTTTATCCCATTTTTTCTGAATCTGGAACAGACTTCAATGTGAAGATGACCAGGCACTGGCACAGGCTGCCCCAGGCAGGTCACAGACTCTCCAGCCTGAGATTGTTGAAAGTCATCCGGTCACAGAGGGCAGCTGGCCCTAGGTGACCTTGGCTGAGTGTGGAGGTGGGATCTGGTGACCCCAGAGATCCATTTCAGTCTCAACCATTCTGTGATTCTGTGATTTCTTTTCCTCTGGTTTAGTTTCTCTTGCCATCACTATCTCACTCTCACACTCTTTTTCCCATCAGTATCTCCTGCTTCAAATGCCTTATTTCTACCCTGTTGTCTCTCTGCTTACACTTCTCCTGATTTTTCACTCGTGGACAGTGAAAAGGCACTGCAAAAGAACATTACTGCAGCTACAGGGTATCAGTGCACATGTACATACTATCACAAATACCATGCATTTAAAATTACATGTAAATTCACATGTAATGTACATTTTGTACATTTTGTACACTACATGTAAATTACAATACCTGCAAACATAAAAACTGCTTTTCAGGGGAGCTAACACCTGGAAGTAAACACGTTTCATCTCGACCTACGATATACACAGTAAGTATGCTGCAAAATCAAGTGGAAATTTATTATTTTTTTAATATATACCTCATTTTTGAAACTAACTATAAAGGATAATAAGCAGATCTTTTATCTATTCAGAAGCAAAAATTCCTGATAGGGGACTATAAGCATGCTCCAAAATAGATGATTCCCTTGGGGGAAAAAAAGCAAAAAAGCCAAACCCACCCAACCTCAGTATAAGTCACTTTCATGAACAGAGTGGGTTAGAAATAAATAACAATACAGACTAGAAATAAATAACAATACAGACTGTGTGTTCATGTTTTATATGAGACAATTTTCACCACTAACAATCTCTCTCAGTTTTTCCTAAGGCCTGTGAACATATTCCACACCAACTTTACCTGGACATCAAATTACAAAGCCATGTGTCTTTATTAACCTCACTCACAGTAGCCAACCTATCCCTGAACCTGTTCTTGAGGAAGATGAGAGGCGTAACTATTTCATCTGTCTGTGGAATCTTTAGTCAAAGTCTGGAAAGAAAAAAAGCTTGCTGTGTTATGACCACTCAATGAGAAAACAATTAACAGTGAGCCCAGTCCCATACATCGATACATACGGGATATTTTCAGCAAGCCCCCATTTCCAAATAACAGATAAAAAGAATTTAACCCAGATTTTGTGAAGGAAAACTTTGAAATAATCTTGGTCTACGATACATTTACCTACCAGAGATTTCTTTCTGTTTCTAAGGAGCCCTAACTGTTGGATCCAGTTAAGTTTATAGGTGGCATATTAGACACAGGAGCAGAGCTGCCATACTGTGGATGCAAGGGGGCTATGGAACTCTGTACCTCCAAAACAACTGTGTCCTCTTAGGTACACGAACCACAACAGGTGAGAATGGAAAAGAAACACAGAATTGTTTAGAGTGGAAAAGACCTTCAGGATCATCAAATCCAACCATTAACTTCACCAACCCCACTGCTAAACCATGTTCTTGAGAGCACCATCTCTATACAACTTTCAAGCCTTTCCTAGGCTGTCTATGCTTTTTGTTCTATTTATTCTCCTGGTATGTTTCCAATTTTCAAAAACACAACATATCCTTTAAGGATATGTTTTCTTAAAAAAAAACTATTTTGAAAAATAATACTTCAGTTTGCTGAAACTGAATCTCAGCAAAAGCCCTGCATTCCAACAATTGCTTACTTTCTTGTTACAGTTTTAGCTACAGTCTTGATAAATAGATGTATCCATGGAGATGACAAATGAGTATCGTCAATGTTGCAATGAGCTTCTGATTTCATCTTGAATCATTACCTTTCAAACCACACCTTATTTATTTGCAGTAAGGAAATTGCTGAAACCAAAGCATTACAGCAGATTAAAATCTGTGCATGCAGTCCAGAAGGAAGTGCATTTGCCACCACACAAAAGGAATAAAACTCCCTGGAATTCAAGTAACAATCATAGAAACTGTCCTCAAAGCCTACAAAAGTTTTTCCTCAATTAACAGTACACAGACATAAAGCCTGGGAATTAAGACACATTTTAAATATAGAGGCAGGCAGGGGACATTCAGAAGGAAAATACAGTAGGTGACATTCAACTTTTTTATACTGTAAGAATGACACTAAATGCTTTTTAGAAACTCAGAGACAGCACATAAAGAATCAGAAATTTGACTTAATAGCTTAATTAAAAGCTTTGGGCTTTTTTTCTGTTCTTGTATATGAAACCAGTATCTGATTCCCTTGAAGAAAGTGCCTTTCTTTTGTCACTGACAGGTGACTGCAGTCTTTGGCAGCTCTGTGGAAGTTTAAGAAACAGAAGGAGAAAATATTTTCAGTTTTACTTAACTAAAAAACTTTGAAGCTGGTACAGTCTTGTTTATTTTAAAGGACTTTAAATCTTATGAGAGTCTTTCACTCTGCAGGAATAAATGTCTAGTTTTGTCTGCTCAGAGAAATATTTATTACTCTATAATAAAATAAATTAAAGGAAGTAAAATTTTAAAATGGCAAATTATATTAACATACAATAATGGCGCAGTCCATCATATAGAAACATTTTTTCAGTGTTAAATCCTGGGCTAGGAGAGAAAAAAATCTCAAGGCACTGCTATGTTGGTTCATGTGCTAACAGAATAATTTTTGGAAAAGAGGAGGCTCAGGGTGACCTTATCACTGTCTATAACTATCTAAAACATGGTTGTAGTCAGGCGGGGGTTGGTCTTTTCTCCCTGGACACTGGAGACAGGACAAGGGGTCATAGTCTTAAGCTCCATTGGGGGAGGTTTAGACTTGACATTAAGAAAAGGTTTTTCACTGAAAGAGTGATCTCATTTTGGAACGGGCTACCCACAGAGGTGGTCGACTCACTGTCTCTGGAGGTGTTCAAGGTTAGTCTGGATGAATTGCTGAGTGGCATGACCTAGATGTTAAGTTTACTTGGTTTATTTGGATTTAGGTTGGACTGGATGATCTTTAAGGTCTTTTCCAGCCTCATCATTACTGTGATACTGTGACGTGGCATCTTGTAATTTGAAGAATGTAAAATACTCTTTCTTAAAGACTAGTCTCCTTGAGAGGGATCTGTGATCAATACTTGAAAGGCACAGCAGACACATGCACTGCAGGGTCACCTAACTTTAGCTGCCTGCTCACGACTTCTTATTGCCTCTGATGGCATTAAAATTTAAAATAATTAACATAGACGAGAGTTTTCTGGCTGACTTTAAGATTGACAATGTTTTTATGTACAGGACCTGAAAAATATTTTGTCTGGATGAAAGTTATCACGCATCTGATCCGGGGAAACAAACAGGATGTTAAATAAGTGGAATGTCCTTCACACCTGCCCTGGTTAATAACGTCCATTCTATTTCTGTCTGAGCACTGGAGTTGTCCAGGGAAAAGCATGTCAGTTAGAGTAAGTTATAACCAATTAGGTGTCTCATCATTTCAATTATTGTCCATTAAGAATAGACCTGAGTTTATACAACACATTTTGTAATAGTCTTAATACCTGTGTGACTAGAGGTGGAAGGGTAACAAGAAATGATAAAGAAATTACTGTGTTACACAGAAACGAGCAGTGGTTCTTTTTCCTTCACTATCTCTGCATGTCACTTCTATACTACACTGTCTTACCTACTTTCTCAAATTACCGTGAAGCTGGAACAACCACATGCTCCACTACAGAAACAGCCATCTCCATAAAGTCTCTTCATATCTCACAGATGTGGCTTTACCCAAGCATAACATAGGGATGAGATGAAGCAAGCTCTAAAGGCCAACTCTTATTCATGTCAAGAAGTATGCAGACAGTTTAGACAAAGTGCTGAGGCATTCCTGTGATGGTTGCACACTTAAAATATTATCTTTTCTGCAACAGCATAAACTTGCTAGGATCTTTATTCTTTGTAGAGGGGCTGAGGGAAAGGAGGAGAGGAAGAAATCATTGCCCAGTCTTTGTAACCTTTGAGGACTTGATGTACTACATTTAATTTAGGGAGCTTTTCACTCCAAACTCCAAATAGAAGTTGCAGTTTAATCTGTCCATTAATGCAATTCACAGTAGTTAAGGTCTGGAGCTGCCTATGAAGTGAGACATTTGGGACTCAGACTGTCATAAAATGGATTTGTCTCTCAGACTAACTCTTCTTATTTGGCAGGGAACAGGAAGTGTTTTCTCTTCATCATGCTCTTAATTTGCCTCTGAGCACAGATCCGTAATAACCATGACAGCATGTTCTTACTCACAAGCACAGCATCTAACTTTCTGAGGAAATAAATGCAACAGGCAGATGGACAAAACTGTGGAAACCTTTTATCACAGGATAGTCAGGATTCCAGCTAGATAACCAGTAGAGTAATACACATGCTCTTCTCCGTTGAGAAGGAAAACAAGAAACCCCAAGATGGAACAAAGTGTTCCAAATCCAATGTCATGCAATAATTTTTTTTGTAACTGTAATGTTTCCAAATACCTGTTTAACCTATAACTTCCCTTTGCTTGCTTTCTCATGTATTTATATAAAGCTCTCATTCTGTGCTAACCTGCTATAGTCTTTATATATAGATATACAGTTTGCAGTTATACATCTAATTTTATTGAAGAATATATATATATAAAACCACATATATATATATTTCACAGGGGACCACAAAGTTTGAAAATCATAGCTCTAAAAGTCCAGGATTGAAAACTAAGATGCAGGAAGAGCTAATTAGCAGCCACAACAGACTAATTAACACAGAGGCCTAAGAGGGAACAAAGGTTCATATCCCTGTAGCATTTGGGCCTAGGAATGTGCTCTTGTAGGTTCTGTTCCAGGTTGAACTCCCGTCTGATCTACCACATGACTTGTTCCAGACCTATCAATGTGTTAAAGTACAGACATACCCTTTCATACATTTACAGTGTCCTGAGCTTTGAGAGTAGTCAGAAAAAAAATAATGCAGATAATTAAGTGAATTTTTCTCAAGCCCTAAGGAATAACCTAGATCTTCTGCTTTAACTCTAGAAAAACATCAATAAAAACTGTTTGGCCTTTGTCCAACGACATGATATTAAAGCAAAAACACATGATCTTCAAAACACGTTTGCACTAACATTTCTGTTAGGAAATAACTGGAGCCCACAGAAGACAGTTTTCATCGTTAAGTTGTACAATAGTGCAACACTAGGGCAGAAAACATCATTTCAAGCATAGAAAGGGATTTACTGAAGTTGAAGTCCCATTGCACAGGAAGAAATAGGCTTATTCCTTCCACTTCAGCCAAGCACAGTTAATAGAAAGTAGCTGGTTCTCTATACAGCATGGCCCAACAAAGCAAATTCAACATTTGTGTCACACCATTGGGAAGGTATCCTGTCACAGTCTGAAATCAAACCCAGTGTGCAGCACTATGAAAACTATGGGCTATTCCAATCAAAGCAATCTATGGATATTTGCTTGAGAAAAAAAGCAGGAAATGTGGAAGTCTGTGTGAAGATCCTTTCCAACTTATAGAAACAGGACATATGCATTAAAACTAGGAACAGTGCATTTGCATAACCACACTGCAGCATTTCATTCCCAGTATTTCTATTTCCTTCCCACATTAATGCCACTTATCTACTTCTCTGCTTTCTTTCCCAGCTTAAGTACTTGAGGTGATTCCCTACAACCTGTCAGCAAGAAAAGGAATCAAAGATCTCCAGATGAAAAATTGTGGAAGAAGCTGCAACAGGATGAGAAGACTGGGGCTATTTATGGCATTGTTAGTTCCGAAACCCCTTAAAGGACCGGACTTGAAGCCCTCTTGTCATCTCATGATGGGAGAAGCCCAGGGAAGAGCCATGAGACAATAGGTAATAGTTTGTGACATTGCACAGCATCAAAGAATTATTGAGGCTGGAAAAGACCTCTTAAGATATCAAGTCCTTACACTGTGGCAGTGCAATCACAAGCTCTCACTCACATAGTCCATGTTCACCAGGGGGAACAAGCACACAACTTTTGACCACAGTGTTTTGTCAGCTTTGAAGCCCAGCTCCATGGTTAAACAGCTTGCTGGGAATTTTAGAAACATTCATGTAGTCTTTGTAGTTTCCCACTATCAACCTGAATGGACAAAGCACCAGTGTGGCACCACTTTGATTTTAAATTACTGCTTTTCTGAAAGAGATCTTGGTTTTGCCTCATGAAACTTGCTTTTACAAACTTATTGTCTGCAGAATGAAGAATTTATGCAATGTGCAGAGCTGGCTGCATTATGTTTAGATATTATTATAGATCATACCTTGAATGATCATGCTGAGTTCTTAAAAAGTTTGATGTATTTTACACCAGTGCCAGTCCCAGAAAACAGCAGGGAAATATTCAGCAGCGGCCAGTAAGCTATTTCTTTGTCAGCCATGTAGGATAAAACTCAAAACAATTCTCATCCTTCACACAGAGGATTCAGCCCTTTCCTCCTTGGAGTAGGGACTTGTGATTCTGCTGTAGCACAGAGGTTGGACTAGATGATCCATCCTCTACCATTCTGTGATTACACCAAGGTCAAGAAAAAGCCTCGTTCCTCTCCGTGAAAACTCCGAATTGCCCAGATATTAAGGTGGGTGTGCATTATGCAAATTAGCATCCTATAGATGTGTGTTAACATTGGACAACCTCTTTTTCTAACACTCTGCCTTCATATAGCAATTTCTAGCTCCAGACAGCACAAAGCAACGTTATGGAGGATGTGCCCCTCCCTGCTCTAAGATCCTGAAAAGCAGTTTTTCATGTGCAATTGTCGCTCCAACCACCAGATGCTACTGTGGCATTAGAATGGAAGCAGGGAGCTGCCGCTGAAGTGCTCCCCATACTCCCCTAGTAGGGGGATAATAGAATAGTAGGATATAATAGAATTTTTAATTACATGATTATACATTACCTTACCCTCAGGCAGGTGTTTTTTGGAAGAGGATTATGAAGAAAGCCATTATCTGTAGGACCCTCCTTTACTTGCAGGAAAAATTGGCAGGGATGTACTGAACAAAATGAGACTGCGGAGGAAGAGGGGGTTATTGAGGCTGAGGCTGCTGAACACAATGAAGCTGTTAAAGAGACTGTTGTAAAGGGCTGCACGGTTGGAAGCCTAGCTATTAACACACCATTTCAGCTATCCAGTATCAGATGATATTTGAGACACTGTTTCATCTCTCCCTGTGCCTTCCAATATCTCTGAAGTGACCTGAGTATTAAAGAAATACTGGTTCTAATGCATTAACACATTTATGTATATACTATCTATAGCAGAGACACTGGGTGTTGCACACAGTACAGAGAAGGGAAAAAAAGTCTATTTAATACACAGCCATTTGGATAGTTTTGCTTCATTTGTTTTTTTAAAAAAATCTAATTACCCATAGAATTAAAAAAAAAAACAAAAAAAAAAAGCTACCTAGGTTGCACGTTCTAAGGACTTTTGACAGCACCATGTATTTCAATTCCAGTAACACAACTGAAAATCCAGTCTCCTTCCAGGCACATTGGAAGGAAAACTCAGACATTAAGGAAAGGCTTCCAATAGGGCACCTGTAAGGCAGCCAGCACACCACAGCTGCTGCTCCCTTACTGCCATGGAACTCGAGCTCTGGTTGCCTGGCTCAAGATGAATGATGTCCATGGCATCTCATAGATGGCCAGATGACAAGAACAAAGGTGAGCACAGAACAGCAATGGGTGACAAAGCCCATAGTAAACAGCTCAAACATATGTCCAAACTACAGTGAAAGCCCAGATTTAACCTTTCAATGGTTTGCCACCTAAATGAATATCCAATCTTATCTGCACTACCTCCCTCTCCATTTGCTTCAACATCCTGAAGTCTGTGCAATGTCTCAGAGCTTGAATCAGAGACAGGATAACTAAAACCCCTCCAAATATTTGTCCCTGTATGACCAGAGCTGTGTTTCCCATAGCAGCCCATGTCAACTCACACTAGAGCAGCTCAGCAAGAAAGCAGCTACCCTCCAGATGATCTCTGCTGCTGCAGGGTAGAAGGAAAGAGGAGAGGACCAGGGGTAGAACTAACATCTTAGGTTATTCAAGGAAATTTCATCTTATAACCAAACTGAACATAATTACACCACGAGAGAGAGCAATTATGATTTTTTTTTTATTATTTTATAATCTTAGGATTGCAATGTCTTGATAAGCAAGGTTCCAACATTTAACAACAACATAACAATCCATTTCTGCTCCTTTCCTTTGTCAAAAATAAGTCCCTATCTCTCCTATCACTTGATACTCAGATCCTTACTGGAATCACAGTCAGTCCACAAGCTGAAAGCAGAGCTGCTGCCCAACTGCCTGCTGCCCTAGAGCAGCTGTCCTGCACTGTGGAGCTTCAGCCTTGCCTGTCACCATTTAAATGCATAGCACAGAGATCCCTGTCCTCTCACCTTCCCCTTTTTACTCCATCACAGAAAACAGAATCCTGTAACACAGGCTAGCATCATTCCCTTTCTATTCCCCATGTATTTGGCAAGTCATACCATGCCGCATAGTGTTCCAATAGATTCATAAAGAGGTATAGCTAAAATGGCATCATTAACCTAAGGAAATATTAGTAGCTGCTTTTGTCTGTGCAACCATCTGGCACACAGCAATGACACATGCAGAACTGGAATGCAGTAAATATCAGGAGCAAGAAGGCCAAAGAGGAAGGAAGAAAGGGATAAAGAGTGCTTGACCACTGCTCAAAAGCACAAAAGGATGCTAAGGCCAAGGTCTTTCTGGATTGGGACTTCAGCTTTGGTAGTTTTTGCCAGTGACTACTCAGGTGGATCTTACTATCAGGTTGGCTTGTGGTTGACTAAAGAAAGAAAAGGTTTTTCGTTTTATCTTGAATGTTACCAATGCTTCAAATTATGTTTTTTAAGCAACAGAACAGTTCTACTCCACTTCCTTAAGTAAGTTTTACAGAATCTTTTTCTCATGTAGCTGTTAACTGACATCATAGTAGTCTCATACAAATAATACTGACTGCAGAGAGCAGGTGATACCACCTGAAGTGGTCCATGCAGTAGACTCTTGGAGAAGAAACATTGATAGTGCCACCTACAGAGCACTGTACCTGCCAAGAACTGTGCAGAAATCACTCAATAAAGAGAGGGGTGTCACTTTCTGCATGCTGATGGAGAAACCTCCAAAAATGTATTCATATGGGAGTATTGACAGGACAAAGAGACATGCGAATCAGATTCTGAGTTCAGTTTATCTTCCTAAAAAGAAGTCCTTGCACGGTAAAGGAAAGAATTTATTTTTGCAGTGACAATCAGGCAGCACTTCTTGGAAGTGAGACAGGCAGCGATCAGTTAAGGAACTTACCACAATCAAGAGACTGCTTTTGTTAGAAGTTCCTTTTCAAGGAGTAATGCATTACCATAGGATGCATTCCATCTGAAAAACAGTGCTTTAATAACACTCTCACTTCTTCACAGCTCCAGTATTTACTCTTCCTTCAATTTGGAAACAAGAGTGATTAAGTGTGGGTGTCTTGGGTTATGGAATCAAGAAGTTTGTATTCTATTTTCATCTGAGAAGCTGTATGGCTTTGTTTTTGGTAACTTCAGGAGGTGGGGGAGTGAATACTGACCCAATTGTTAAAACCACTTCTCTTAAGTATCTCCTGATGACCCCATCTCCTCCCATTGTGAGAAGCTTCACCTGGTGGGGGGAAGCTGATCGTGCCCGTGCCCGTGCCCGCTGGGCACATACTGGGACTCAGTAAAAAGGAATGTACCAGATGGAATTATATTTTTCCTTAAGTATCTTTAAC
>VZRI01012005.1:0-10607 GCA_013397515.1 Upupa epops
ATGGGTGCAAGCTGGAACAGATGTTGTTTCCTATGAATATCAGAATGAACTTCTTTGCAGTGAGGGTAGCAGAGCAGTGGATCAGGCTGCCTGGGGGGATTGCGGAGTCTCCTTCTCTGGAGACGTTCAAGACCCACCTGGATGTGTTCCTGTGCAATTTGATGTAGGTGATAATACTGTGGCAGGAGGATTGGACTAGATGATCTTTCGAGATCCCTTCCAATTCCTAATTTTTCTATGATTCTATGATTCAATGCTTCCACACCAATATTTGAGCTCCTGCTATCCAGACTAACTTCAGCATCTCATGTTGTCATTGCAAGTACCACAGCAGGATGGATATTACTGAGATGTCATTGGGAGGGCTTGAGTTATGATAGAGTGTTGCGAGCTTTCCTGCTTGATTGTCTGCAACTTCATTTGACTCATGCTTTTCATCTTGTCCTGATTGTACTGAACTTCAGCTTCAAGAAATCCTGGTCCTTTGTTTTATCTTTATTGAGCTGTTGCCATGCCCTGATGTCTCTGAAATGCAGAGCCAGCTGTGGAGATGCCCCTGATGGACAGAGGTACAGGTTGACCAGGACTGGTACTAGACTATGACTGTGAGATAGGACATCTTTTGAATGCCATCTTTTGAGAAAATGAGTAAAGAAATCCCATCCCACTGTTTTTTCTGTTAGGGCAAGAAAATTAGTTCTGGGGAAATGAGACACAGCAAGTCTGAAGTACAGACATAAAGAAAATGTGAATGGGCAAATAGACACCCTGTGTAGCTGGAGGGACGTATCTGGGGAGTGGAGCCCTAGCAGCGCTCACAATAAAAGGCTGTTTGTTTTTATGAAGCAAATTCCTGGGTTTCTAAGCTTGGATCTGCGTGAAACATGCTTCTAGTCCTCCTTCTGCAGGACGCCTATGGAGGAAGGACAGTGGAGAATCTTAATGGGTACATGCAGATATAATCAGTTAGTACTTTTGATTTCCCAGGAGTATAGACAGTGCCTTTTCTCCCCTCTCCTTCTTTCTGTCCTGGAGTGTTCTTGTTTGAACAATGGACACGGTGGGGGACAGTGTCTCCTGCACTGATGTCTCTGAGGGGAAGCTCAAGATGACATTGTTCTGCTCTGATGAGGAAAGCTCATTAAGTGTATTGAGCTTGGGCTGTCAGCAACCCCTGGGAGATGTATATGAAGCCAGAAGATTTAATCTTTCATCCAAATACTGTCCTACAATGGCTTCCAGCAATTGGTGGCACATCTGTACATCCAACCCTCTTCACATTCAGGATGTCTGTTGCAGCCCCATTCATTAGGTACCACATTTGAGGCAAGTAACAGAAAACATCCAAACTGAGCTCCTTATTGCATGAGGGCTCTGGGAGGCCTTGCTGAAGCTGTTATAGCTGTCTCAAGGCACATTTTCTGCTCTTTGGTTCTACAAAAGTTAAGTAAAGCATCTGCAGATTTTGTAAATCTTCCTCTCCCCAGAATGTGGCTCCTTAGATAGGTCCCTTATCCATGACCTGCATCTCTTTCTGTGTGGCTGACAAACACAGGACTTGGTCCAAATATTTCTGTTGACCCCTCTCAAAGGTTTGAATTATGAGATTGAGGTTGTCCTCTTGTCCTTTTAGGGTTGAAGCAAACTGAATCCTTACGCAAATCTCCCTTTTAGGAACAAATTTTTCCTGTTTACACTGTTTACCAGCAGGAGATGGAAGAAAAAGGTATCAGGGGGTGGAAGTCACAATCCTGGGGCCATTCACAGCTGCAAGGCAGGGTTTTTAGCCTGGCTGCTCTCTATGATGGAGTCTTAGTCCTGGTCTATTTACAAAATTAGTCGTATGCACTCTATACATTCCCAACCCATTCCTCTACCTCTAAGGCTGTATTCTGTGCAATGATTTTCTTATAAATCCCTGCTCTTAATACAAATTGTGGCACCAGTCTTCACCTTCCCCTTGCCCCTGCCCCCTTCTCACTCTGTTATAGCCTACAAAGAGTTAAGTAACTAAGGACTAAGTTTTAAGGGCATCAGGATAACTCACCTCTAAAAACAGTTTGCAAATGTGAATTTCCACCAACAAATTCAAAGACATGAAAATAACTTCTTCTTATTGCCCTCCTGGAAGGATATGAGTTACCCCTCAGCATCACAGGTTTCACTCTGTTTCAGTTATATATCAAGAGTTTGGCTGCTGCAAGGAGCTAAACTTCTCTCAGGATTCTTCCCTGTTAGATATGCAGGCAGAGATGATGTCCCAGATGATGGGTCGGCATCAGGCAGCACATTGTTTCCCACCCTAGCACTTCTCAGGCAAGTTTATGTATTGGCTACTGCCTATTTTGCCCATTTTCTTTCTTGAGGGGAAGTAATATAACTAAACCATTGCAAGACCTGAGTGAAAAGGAAGGTGATGCTTAAGTAAAAATTATTTAACTCACTTCCACTCTCAATCTCTCAATCCCACTCACTAGCACCAAGATGCCTGTCCAGGGGGTCTGGTCAGGGTCACCTTCATGTGACAAAAAGGATGGAGGCCACTAGCTGTCAGGTCTTCAGGTCTTTATCAGTCATATTGAATTGGCTTTTGGCCATGCCTTTTGTAAGTTATAGTAGCCAACAAGTTTTTATATATAAACTTTGACCTTGTGTGCTTCACTCTCCCTAAATATTACAGATTGTGCCCTCTGTTTGCATTTCCTTGTTTCAAGTATATTCATGATTAATGACAACTGTGAGTTGGAATAACAAGCACTGGAATATCACATGCAACACCTTGTTGCCATCCTCTAGTTACCGACCTGATACCATCCTCTCTGCATTCACCTTCCATCCCAGTGACTCTGTAGCCATGTGGTTTCTATGTAAATGGCACATTCCTGAATGTTTACAGCTCTGATTACTTTTGATCTTGCCCTTGTTTAATAAATGCCATTCTCACAACCCTTGCTCCAATGGTTCTTCTGGGGCTTTCATCACAGGTATTTTCAGTTACATTCCATTCAAAACAGTCAAAACTCTTCTGGTCCCAACTGTGACACAACCACGGGATCCTGTAGGACTTTTCACACAAATGCAAAACAACAAACTCTACCTTGTGGCTTCTTGTGGCTTCTACCCAGCAGCAGCTGAAAAATGTATTGGTCTCCTTGAAACCAAACACTGTATATCCTTTATTCCAACAAGACTACAAGAGAGGAAGGACAGAGAGCTTCAGACCTTCTTATTTGACATGGTTCGACCATTATACAGTCACAGAATACATGGGGGGCTACAGCATCACCTTCTTCAACATGCAACCTGGACAGCCTCCTCTTCAATGGGATGAAGCTTGAAAGGAGAGAAGTTCTCAGTCTGACATGCTTGTGGGGATCAAGTGCACTGGAAACACTGAAAACTGGGCATTTGCAGGGTGCTAGCATGTTCTTCTAGACTTTCAAGCCCATTGCTTTAAGTATCTCTAAATAATTACCTCAGTATCAACAGATAACGTGTGGCTGGGCTTGTTCTGGTATCAGGGTGCCCTGCTTTGCTTGGCCCATCCTGCAGTGTGTGTAGGTTTGGCTCCCTGGTGCCTGCTGGAATGGGAATATGTTTTACTTCAACCTTATCAGTCTATCAGATCACTGTAGTTCTGCACAGGCATTAACAAGGGTGCTGTCAAGGGCCTCACCTTGAGATAACAAGGCTTTAAAAGGGCTGAGCATGGATGGAGAGCAAACACTGTGCACAGTGAACATTTGCAGAGGACTGGAGTGGGGAGTGAAGGTGCTGCTGTGGGCAAACTTTGCCCTGGTGAGTCTGAACTTGCCGAGCAGAGCCTGGGCCAACCCTGACTTGAGTGTGTCATTTACCACCAGATCTGGACTTGAGGCAGAGGCTGACAGCTGCAGGAGGATCCTCAGGTGTGAGCTCAGATTTCTTCTGGAGGCTGCCAGCTGAGTGATCACCCCTTTGCAGACCCCAGTGCAAATTCTATGGGACACACTGGGCCAAGTCCTCCTGAGGGGAGGCACGTCTAGCTAGAGAAGACCAGCTTCTCAACATCTCCTTCTGCAAGAGTGCCAAGCACCAAGAGTTTTGTCTGTTGACAGGTGCTGAAGTGTCTGTCTCCTTGCCTTGAAGGCACTGTGGAGCCTAGATGGTTCCAGAGCCTGTCTGTAGGTTCAGGAGTTGATTTCTCCAGGAATTTATGCAAAACAGAACTGAAGAGGTGTTACAGAACACTTCAGTTCTGAGGTTACTTTTAGGAGGTTGGTCATAGGAACAGAAGTCCAAAGCTGGATATATTAATCAAAACATCCCTCTGAGAGGTTTCTCTGAGCCCACAGTACTGCAGAGCTTTGGTGCAAGGACTGGAGGGAAATTCAGAAGGAAGACATTAAGAAGCAGGTCTTTCTGCAGTGACAGAGACAGGCTGCCCAGCATGGCCTTGGATGGTATTTCCAATTTTCATTTTCACCATATCTTTCAATAAGAGAAGGAAATCATAGAATCACAGAATGTGTTGGGTTGGAAGGGACCTCCAAAGGCCATCCAGTACAACTCCCCCTACACCAAGTAGGACCAGAAAGCCAATTGCATCCTGGGCTGCATCAAGAGAAGTGTGACCAGTAGGTTGAGGGACGTGATCCGTACCCTCTCTTCTGCTCTCATGAGACCCCATCTGCAGTACTGTGTCCAGTTCTGGAGCCCCAAACACAGGAAGGAGATTGAACTGTTGGAATGTGACCAGAGGATGACTGGAGGGCTGGAGCACCTCTCCTACAGGGACAGGCTGAAGAGAGTGGGGGCTGTTCATCCTGGAGAACAGAAGACTCCAGGAAGATCTTATAGCAGCCTTCCAGTATCTGAAGGGGGCTACAGGAAACCTGGGNGCAGGGGGTTGGAACTAGATGATCTTGAAGGTCCCTTCCAACACTAACCATTCTATGAATCTATGAATCTCTAACCAGACTTGAGCCACATCTGGCCTGACCTTAGCCCCAGGCAGCCTGACCTTTAATGGGATGAGGCCTTCACCACCTCTCTGGGCAGCCTGTTCCAGGGATCCTCCACCCTCAGATTCAAGAACCATGAGTGTTCTTTAGGGCTTGCTAACCCAGAAATTAGTGGCAGCTACTTTGCCACTCTTACAGACCAGGAGATACAGGAGTTGTTATGGAAATCCCTCAATTGCATTGGCAAATGTGCTTTATGGGTTCATATTCTTATAACTTTGTTCCAGTACAGCAAATTGATGCTTCAGATGAACACATCCTTCAGCCTCCAAATCTCTCCTAGTGACACAGCTGACACAGCCCCACTCTCTGATAAGGCAGCAGGCCAGTTCTGAGGGTGTGGTGGTACTTAACACCTCATACTAGAGGACTTCCCTAGTTACTAAGCTCATGGAAAACTGAAGAGCAACAGACATCTGCCAGATGTTTCTTGGACCTCCTTGGAGATAGTCCAAATTGCCACAGACTGCTAACAAACTCCTTCTCAGGTGCCAGGAGAGCAGGTTTAGACCCTGGGGTTCCTACAGCTTCTGGCATTTATCTCATTGCTCCTGACCTGTGTGGAGAAACAGAGAGGTGCTGCCAAAGTCACAGTGCAGATTTCACATCTGAGAGTGAAAGGTCTCTGCCCCATTGTTTGTTGGCTGCATTTTTTCAGCACTTTTTTCAGAACAAGTGTGTTCAGAAATAACCACATGTCCCCAGACAGCTGGTCCATCTCTTCTCCATTCTCATAAGAACATGAGAAAACAGTTCTGCAGATTTGGTGGTCCATCATTTCAGTGGGGTTTGGAGCTGACTTCTCCATGAAGTTGCAGTAGAAAGTTTGAGGATAAAAAAGAAAGATAAACCACAGGAATACATTTTGTTCACAGCAAAGATGAAAAATCTGATCAGTTCAGGTCAGCATATGAGAATAAACACCCAGTCAGTACTTTGCTGGATATGTCCCAGCTAGTTACCATCTACTAGGATGGGGAAATCAGGTCTATATTTCAAAAGAAAAGGATTTGGTCCTCAGCATAAAGGAATGAAAATTGTTGGCTTGAGGCTTCTGCTGAGGCCGTGACCTCCAGTCATCAGCTTGTAAACCTTTGATGAGATGAGGGCTGCTGAGCTGCCCAGTCTCTGTGAATGACCTGGCATGTAGCCTGCGGCAGGATCACAGCTTGAGCGAGGGTCCAAACAAACACCCCAAGGCTGCCTGAATCCTGTAACCCAGCTGGTCCCTTTCATGGCTGAGCTGCAGGAGCCCAAACTCCACATCGACCACAGTGTCAGTTTGCATTAAAAACCCATGAAAGCAAATTTATCAGGGACCTCAGGATCACATAAAGGCCCTGGTACCAGGTCAGGAAATTTTTTAGGTCAAATTTTAGCACCCAAAATACACTGTAAAATAGCCACCACACCTCAGCTGTATTCTTGTCATGACTTGGAACACAGTGTGCCCAGTAACAAGGTGAACAGTCAGTTTACAATCCTGTTTATGTAGTGTCACAACATAAAGACTACAGAATATATAAGATCTGGTTATTTGGTGTGTGCAAGTCATATCTGTTATGAGATACACACTAAGAGCTCAGGTAGACTCAGGAGCTGTCCTACTGCTATCAGCAGGATGAGTCTGACCTTCCCAAGTCTAAACATCACAGCACCAAGTTTTCTGTGAAGTCTGGGAGTTGAAATCAAGGGCACGAGGAGCTTTGTCACTGAGAGGAGCTCCTCTTCCCTTGTCACATCACTGGTCTCAAACTATCTCACACAAGACAAACAGATATAAATGATTCGTTATCTGCAGTTAGAGTTAATTTGCTGACTGCATTTTTGGAAAGTCCCAGCTTATTTTTCTTTTCTGACACATCTGACATTTCTCCTGCTCCTCTGATTCCTGTTGTGGTGCCTGGCATTATTCCAGTTAAGATGCAGCCTATGTTATCGGCATATATAACACTTCTACCTTGTTAAGCATAATTTCTATTCAATTTACACCTAACCTACCCTCCTTTAAGGCTTAAAGTTGTAGTTACACACAGCAAGACCATCTACAGGTGGTGCAAACAACTGAGGAGTTTATGCCTTGTGCTGCTATGGCAGTACAGGCACAGTCCTGCCAGGTACCTCTGTCCCTGTAACAGTGGAAGCAACACAGAGGGAAGAAGTTGAGGGGGGCAGGTGCATTCCCCAGCACCACAACTGGGCTGAGTAGAAGCACCCCAGTACAGAGTGCAATCTAATCTCTTTACTAATACATACAACTTAGGGTTTTTTAAATATGTGTCTGACAGGAGGGTAAATAAGGAGTTTTTAAATGGGAAATACTTGGGTGTGGATTTACCAATGAAGGTTTTATGATTAGTTGTGGTAGATAGCGACCTTCCAGTACCTGAGGGGGGCTACAGTAAGGCTGCAGAGGGACTGTTTACGAAAGCCTGGAGTGATAGGACAAGGGGCAATAGTTTCACATTAGAAATGGGTAGATTGTAATGGGCTAGATTGTTAGGAAGTTCTTTAGCAGGAGGGGGGTTGAACAGTGGAATAGGTTGCCCAGGGAGGCAGTTGAGGCCCCATTCCTGGAGATACTCAAGGTAGGGCTGGATAAGGCTCTAGGCAACTTGATCTCATTGAGGCTGTCGTTGCTCAGTGAAGGGGTCTTAGACTAGATGACCTTTGGAGGTTGATTCCAACCCAGGCAACTATGATTTTGGTAAAGGATGGACACTTTCTAAAAGGTATTACGGGAGTTGTTGTGGGGCCATGGCCATTCCATACCTGGGGGCAAGAGTAGGTCTGGTGTTGCATTGTAGCTGAAGCTCTCAATATCCTGGCTTTATCTATGAGCATATCATAAAAAAAATTAAGAATACAAAAATGGAAGCCTTGGCATAGTGTTCATCTTTAGATACAGTTCTGCAAAGCTTATCATGATGGAGGGGGACACCAATTTCAAGTGTATCATCTATCTGTGTAACTAGCAATCTTTCACAATGGGCCACATTTGACATTATAACACTCATAAAAACATGTAGAGAAGAACTGTACAATTAAACTATGGGATTTCTTCCTAACCCCCAGCAGAGAGTACCTACTGTGAGCCCAACTGAGTGCTAGGGCCCAGCACTGATATTGGAGCGCAGCAGAGAGGACAACTACTTCAAGAGGTTTCTAAATCTCCTCATGGTTTTAGATCTGTAGGAATGTGGACCAGCCAAGAAATTACCCTCTGTGAATTAGCATCGCTTCACCAACTTTGGGCCCAAAAACTAGCTCATATTAGTTTGTAGGAGACATTTATCTTCATTGCAAACATTAACTGTGGAGCACAAGGCAGCCTTGTTACGTCTGAGCTACTGAACATGAGAGCGAACTGTGGACTTGGCAAGAGCTGTCCGTGTTCTGTGGAAAACCAAAGAGCCAACAGCTCAGAGACTTAGGGAAGGTAAGGAAAATAACTGTGCAATTGAATGTGACCACAAGTATGGTGACACAGAAAGCAGCAACTGAAGAAGTTGGGTTGCTGAGTAACAGTCTTCTGAGCAGCACGCTGAGCAGAGTCAGTCCCCATGGGTTAACTCTGTGCTGAGGACAGGACTGTTGTTCAAGGCTCCCGTGTGTCCCAGGTTTCTTTTTGCAGTAGAACCATGTAGTCTACAAAGATATTGGGGAGAAAAGTGCAGCAGAAGGTTCAAAGAAAAAGAAATCAAATCTGATGGGGATCCATTCCCTTAGCAGATACTCAGAGTCACGGATCAGGCAGGTCTTGGCAGGGCTTTGAAAGAGGAGTCAGGCAGGGCAGGTAACAATTTAGGAGGATCTGAAAGCTAAGCAATTAATTTCCATGGTAGAAGCAACAGCTGAGACAACAGAAGTGAGAAACATGAGTCCCATTTCCATATGTATTCCCATGCATTTATATATTTTCTCCCAGGAGCAGCACTAAAGAGCCAGATCCTGCAGTGGTGTGAGGAGCACCATGAACCAATGGAATCACAGAGGTGCTGATCAGAACTGCTTTCTTGTCTACCTGTGATGCACTGTCTATGCAGGAGTATTCGAATGTGTGGTAGAGCACACCGAACATGCAGAGAAGAGGTGCTTGACCGACCAGCTCTGCCTACAGCTTTTCACACAGATGGACTATGGCTGTCCAGGTAATGGCAGAAAACCAAACCATGCCAAGTTCTGTTTTCTCCCTTACAGTTAAAACCCAAACAATGCACAAAAGTTCATCGTTGGCAAAATGAGCTTTGCAGATCAAGAAGTAAAGCCCAGCCTCAACACAGAAATTAGTATGAGCTGTTTGTGCAATGGAAACCCTCTTGGACATCCTCTACTCCACACTCTTACAAGAACTACACGAACTCAGGATAAAATAGAAAACCACAAATCACTTCCAGGTAACTACAGAGAATTAGGTGAGTGCTCAGTGTTGCCAGAGGTTGAACAAACTTCAGCAAGAGGTTAATTGGTACAAGAAACCAGAGAACCAGATTAGATCACTCTGGGGTTCCCCAGCATAGAAGATGCTGCTAAAAATGAAGATGCTCCCGAGGGGTATGTGGAAGAAAAGCAGAAACAAACAGCACATCAACACCAGTTTGGAATCCAGCCTGCAGAAATAAATGACTCAAGCAGTGTCACAGATGCGGTCAAGGAGTCCCCAAGCAACAAGGGAAGTGCTATTGTCCTCCTGCCACAAGAAGCCCACGAGGTTACTTCAATTTTTCATTCAGAGCACAGTTTAAATGAAAAATCTTCCAGATAGAGAAAAATGTTTATTTTGAAATGCCAGGTTTGACTCTACCACCTCAATGTGGAAATTTTCAGAAAATGTTTTTTCCTCCAAAACACAGGGAAAAAGCCCCCTTTCAAAAAGCCCCTCAGATCTCACTGTTAGAAGATTTTAAAAATTAAACACGAATTGAGAACCAAGACTGTTGTCAGATTCTGAATGTTTTCCAGATTCCGTTTTCAATCATATAGAAAATAAAATCATTTAAACTTACAAAAAAGTATTTCTTACCTTCCAGCTGAAAACAGTTGCCATGTGGCCAAAGAACACCTGGCTGTCTCAGAGCACAAATATCAGGAAGGGCAAAAAAGGGACAAAAGATTAGTAACCGTAAAAGATTACAAACTCTGGATGACATTCAGAGAATGAAATTTCCCAGTTCATAGAATCATTAGGGATCAGAAGGGAAGTCAAAAGATCATCGAGTCCAATCCCCCTGCCACAGCAGGATCACCTAGACCAAGTCACAAAGGAATAGATCCAGGCAGGTCTGGAACGACGCCACAGAAGGAGATTCCACAAACTCCTGGGCAGCCTGATCCACTGCTCTGCTACCCTCACTGCGAAGAAGTTCCTTCTGATGTTTATAGGGAATCACCTGTATTCCAGCTTGCACCCATTGCCCCTTGTCCTATCACCAAGGTGACCTTGAGAAGAGCCTGGCTCCATCCTCCGATCACCCACCCCTCACAGATTTATAGACATGAATGAGGTCACCCCTCAGCCTTCTCTTCTCCAAGCTCAAGAGACCCAGATCCCTCAGCCTTTCCTCATAAGGGAGCTGTTCTCCTTCCTTCATCATCTTTGTTGCT
>VZRI01012023.1:0-13814 GCA_013397515.1 Upupa epops
CCTCCCCAGTGCCCAATGCAGGGTCCTAAATGGAAGGTTGAGGGGTTTTCCTGGGACTTCTTGTGATGCCACTGGCAGAGATTAACTTAGAGAAATATTCTTGTGTTCTCTGGTTGTTTGTCCTGGGCAAAAGTTTAGCAGCAAAGATAATTCTTTTCCTGCAAATTGTCCCACATCATTCCCACACCCAATCCTCCTGGAGAAACTGCTGCAGAATACACAACTCTGGATGCCCTGTGTACTCTAACTACCCAAACTGACCAAAGGCCAGTCTTCCTCCTGCTGCAGGCACCGGGAAGGCCACAGCACTCATCTGGGCTCTGTGATGAACAGCTTTTCTCTACAGCAAACCTCAGGATTCCTTTCAGGACCCTGGTTCCTTCCTACAGTAGGAGCCAAAAACTTACCCTAGGTACGGACTGTGAATTTCTGAAATCCTGCTGTGAGTTCTAAGCACACAGAGAGATCAAAACAACCAGCCCGTGCAGAGCACTGGATGGCTGTGCCAGTCTTCTGCACAATTCTATTACATTCCCCTTCATCCCCCAGCTTAACTCTTTGCAGAAGCCCTCCTCGGCAAGATCTTACAGCTGCTTTATGGGAAAGCTGATGAGTGCAGTCTTTGTTCTTGCACAACTCCAAGGCATACAGCTTCTTAGCAGATCGCATCCAATGCACAGAGGAGGATGCTGTAAAATGGTACGAGATACAGTAAGCAGCACTTGGGGTACTATCAATAATTCAACACAAACCACTGGATAGTGAGTCTGCTGATGTTCCTCACGCAGGTTTATCCCACTGCATTGGTCTCTGTGTTTTAGCTTACAATGGCACAACGCGGCAGAGGATCTCCTGAGCAGTCACAACAATTCAGCTGTCAGGTGCTCCTGTGTCGTGGAATCCCTCAGATACTAACCAAGTGCCAAGTTATGGCTACTTAAAGTGCCTTGACTACAGTACCGTGAGCCTCTTCCAGACCCCTGCAGCCTTTGTACTTGGAAGCCTCCTCACACTCCAAGTGAATTTATTCTCAGCTAGACCGTAAGAGTTCAAGTCTGGTGCCAAGCACAGAAGTACTGTGGCTGTTATGGTCAAAGACTAGAAGAAAAGCAAAGTCTGCAGGGAGAGATAAAATCTTTCATTAAATCAATTTATACAACAGGAAAGCACTGGGCAAGTTTACAGATGCACAGGCCAACTACAGAGCTCCTCTCTCCTTCCTGCTGTCTACTCCTCTTGTAGTCATAGCCAGCAATCACATTCTCTCCTCAGTTTTCAGTTCAAACCAAACAAACTGTCTCTTCTTTGAGATCCTCAGTCTTCTGTCTTCAGGTCAGAGATACCTGGTTCTTTAAAGCAAGACCACCAGTCACAGCACATCTCTCCTGGGGGTGGATATCTGCATCCAAGGATCCACCCAGAACGGTTCTGCTGGAGGAACCAAGATTTCAAGGGTCCTCTGAAAAGATTTTTTTATTCTTTTTATTTACAGCCTTAGCATAGGTTCATAGAATCAGCAGGAATTGGGAGGGACCTTGAAAGATCATCTAGTCCAATCCCCCTGCCACAGCAGGATCACCCAGACCAAGTCACACAGGAACAGATCCAGCTGGGTCTGGAACATCTCCAGAGGAGACTCAACAACCCCCCTGGACAGACAGGGTTGGAAGGGACCACAGGATCATCCAGTTCCCACGGATACCCCACCCTAGATCAAGCACCCAGGTACATCAGTGGCAAGCCAGGTGAGATGCGTGGGGCTCCAGAGACGAGGACCCCCGCAACACTGTGCGGTGGCTACAGCCACTACACCCAGCTTTAGCAGCACTGGGAAGCAGTGGTGCAGGGTCCATCACAGAACTGGTTGATGCCACAAGTAGGAACTCTGTCCCCACAGCACTCGTACAGAGGAATGTGCCGTTTGCTTCATAGGAAGGGCTGGTTCTTGGATGATTCTAATTCATTGTGCTTTGTAAAGCCCTGGGGTCAGATAAGTTTTTTGCTATGAGTGAATGAAAAAAAACTTGGCATTCCCCCCATCAGAGTAAAATGAGAAACACCGAGATCTCCCAGAGCAATTTGTTCTAGCAGAGTGCTCGGGCTGTGAGACTTGAGCACGATCCTGCAAGCCAAAGCTCTATGAACAAAACCCTGCATTTACAGCACAACTCCTCCTCTCCACATTGAGGAGCTTGGAAGCACCATACAAGGACCTAACCGAGTTATGTGATGCCCCCTCTTTCTATTCCTGTGCAGGGCAGTAGTGCTCATGCAGACACTCGAGTCAGAGTCCTGGAGTGCGGGTGGAAGGAAGATTGAGACTGCGCTTTGAATCGGGTTTCTCTCCTTAATACACAAGGAAAGGGAGTGCACACCCAGGGGAGTGTGAAACTGTGGCCTTGGTGGCCTGTGATTTTAGCACTAGACCAAGAAGTTGAACTCACCTGACCCCAAGCCCAAGCTAATAAATCCTATTACAAAGCAGCTATGGTGTTTGCAGCTATAAGAAACCTGATTGCTCTGTACAGCACCCAGCACTCTGGGGAGTAAAGGGGGTGGGAAGGGCTGGACACTGCTTGTTGTCTTGTGTTGCAAGCATTTTGTTTGCAGAGGCAATCGCTGTGCTCAGCAGACCGATCATAAAGAGAATTTGGCATGAATTAAAAATGAACGGCACTACAGGATCCCTCTTCTCCCAGCACGGCAAGGCAACTTTTCAAAGGAAGCCTCACCAGTTCTGACTCCGCAGATAATGCACAGCCTGACCCGTCCAGCGTTTACATAGTTCAGCAATCAATTAGGGTGCAGCACTACGCAGTGGAGCTCAGCACACAGATACTTCTCCACCTTGGCCCTCTCTGACCTCCTCACTCAGTAATGAATTTTCTTCCTGCTTGCCCTGCAGAATGGATCAGCCTTAATTATCCCACTCAAGGCCAGCGTTGACCCAAGTTTATTAGAAAATTGAGGGACTGTCACAGTAAACTCAAAGACAGATGTCACATCAAAGTTAACTCCTAGCACAGTTTTCTATCTCTTGCAGCCAGGACTGCAGTGCAGGACAGCTCTTGGGCTGAAAACACATTGTGGTTGCACAGGGAATCCTCAGTCCAACACTGCTGGCAGTTTTCTGTTCTTTTCTATCTGCTGCAGAGTCCCCAAATCCTCCAAAGTCTGATGTGAGGGTCTCACTAGAGCCGCTGAGTGTTAAAACCAGCAGCCACAAACCCAGCTTGCCTGGACAGCAAGATGCAAGCACAGGTCCAGTGCATCCAGTCCACGGGAATGGGAGGCTGATGACACTGGTTTAGTGCTGAGAGACTAGCGCTTGGAAGAGACCTTGAACAAGGCTTTCAGCTCTGTAGTGAGGAAGGTCTCAGCTTTAGTGCTAACTCCTCTGTTAAGTACATAGGTAGGCTCCAGACAAGAGATGTTAATTAAAACCCAATCATTAATCACCATAATTACAAATAAAATAAATGTGAGAAGTCGCCATAATGAAAGAGCTCTTCAAGAATACAGAAGAGACAAGTCATGCAACTGGGTCGCAGTCCAGAGAGATCACACACTGCCCTATGAAGTACATTGCCCAATATTTAAGTTACAGGTGTTTGCCAGCACAGAAGCCTCTGCGGCATTTCCCTTCCCTGTTTGGTGCCTTGCCTGTCCTCGTACACACCCAGAGCAGTGACAGCATATAGATAGAATCAGGATGGGTCGATGCATATACAATTGTGCTACTGCAGGATTTACATCTTCCAAGTCAAACAGTGGAACTGAGAGCCAAGCTGCAGGGCTGGGGCAGCTGCACAGCAGATCTGTGCTAGAGCAGAACTTCTTACTGGAAAAACCCACGGGTTTAAGGATGAAAATGAGACTCTGGCTGGAATATCAAGTGCACACAATAAACCCAACTTTCTGACCGAGGGGAATACCAGTGTCTCAGCACTGGTCTCTGACGCACTCAGGTTGATTGAGCAGTGCTTTCTCAGGGAAAGCAGCAGTGCTGTTCAGTGCAGGGAAGTATCTTTGCATAGAGGGTCACTCGAGTCAAAGGTGCTGGTTCTGTCCACACTGCAGACAGTAATTACAAAGCCTTATTTTTTTTCTTCAAGGAGTAAACTCTGCACTGGTAGCATTAATTTCATTGATGAGCCTGACAGTGAATGAGGTCCTGAGTTACTACAGACTTCTGACCCCACTGAGCCCAAGAAGATGCTCAGACCCCAGCAAATTACATTTCAGATGACATCTGAGGACTCAGAGAACTGACACAACCCTACACAGCCTTAAAGCTGGTTGGAAGTCCAGGCTTGCATCTAGGATTTGCACCTCTGGTCCAGTCTAAGGGCTCTAAGAGGACAGTGACAATTTGCAGCTCTTCCTATAAGCCAAACACCTGTCCTGTGAAATAATCAGCAGTAAATCCCTTGCCCGAGTGAATTAGCACAGCAGGACTCAGATACTCCACACAATCTCCTAAACTGCTGTTAAACAGCAGCATTTAGAAGATTTATTCTTTATATTGTGTCAGTGCCCAAAGACTTCGGTTAGGATTGAGCCCTGCAGTGGTAGACGTTCTATAAATACATAAAATATTCTCCTCCACACCTTATCCAAGAACAAGCTATTTTCCTGGAGATGAAGCTCGGAAAGTACTGGAAACTGCCCTAACGGGAACCGGTAGACAGAATGCAGCAATGCAGAGGTAAAGCCCAGCAGCTCTGAAATGCTGACACCTTTAAAGCAGCTCCGCGCTGCATGTCAGCAATCCCTGCAGATCTAAGAACTATCAGATCTACCCTCTTAGACAAGGAATCCGTCTGAGTTGAACTGCACAAGACTCAAAAGCATGTTTTTCCAAACTAATTCATAGTCTTCATTAGTGATTGTTTTACAGTGGAAGTAATGGAGCAGGAAAACGATGTACTTTAGGATATGAGGCAGCTAAATTAAACCAGCTATTTAAATTCATGCACTGCTCAGCTTCACTGGAAGTTGTTTGAGGTTTTATTTTTGTCAGCTTCTTCGCTGGTGTGTAGCAATGCAACGTCCAGGGAGTGATCCCCACTTCCATCAGATAAGAACATTTCATGATATTATCTGCCTGCCTGGAGGAACTGGCTACAAAATCTGACTCCCATGGGTCATTCTAGTCTGGAGAAATAATTAACGGTGGAGTCTGATGTCTTTGACACAATCCTGTTTGCTTTCAAATTATATACAAAGCCTTGTTTCCCTTCACACACCAGGGATGAAGCAGCAGGAGAGAGCTCCAAGTCCCTTTTTTTAGCCAGCAAAAAGCTGCTTTCAGCATTTTCTCAAGCCTGTGCTGCCACTGTTTCTCTGTGACTGCTGATGCAGATGATCTGATGACGCTCCGCCAAGGCCACAGGACTGCATCCTGAGCAGCACCTATAGCTTCTCCGCTTGGTGACTTCAGCCTGTGGTTTTGGTGGATGCTTTGACACAGGAAGGGAGAGAGGGACAAACTGCACCGCTGTATTTTTCCAAAGCGAATAGGCAGCCATTAACACAAAGGTTTGCTGTGACTAAGCAGTTATTAGAGCTCAAGCGACTTAAAACAATACAAATTATACTTCTATATAACCAGGCAGCTTCACAGTCCTGGGTGGCTCTCAGGTCACTGAAGCGTTTTGGGGCGTCAGCAAGCGCCAAGTGCATTGCTCTAACACTAAGGCAGTGGCAGTCCCTGCAGCCGCAGAGCTGATCCCAGGTACTTTTACAGCTTCTTCCCTAAAGAAGGGAGTTTCATTACAGCCCGTTTAGCTAAAACCCCGGTATTTTGGCATTGTGACCAGCTGACTGAGGCTCTCACACACAGAGATTCTAGGCTCCCAGCTGTCTGTCACCAATACACCAGCAACTCAAAACACAGCATGGTACATCCTACTACTTTCTGTTCAGCTCTCCTCTTCTCTTGAAGTAAGATGCTTCAAGGTTGAAACCTGGTTGCTAGCCCCATGTGTAGTTCTTGGTCATCCTGTATTGTCACTCTGTCACCATCCCAGTTCTACCCCTCATGCTGAGGCAGCATCCCACTGTTCTCCTGCTTGTTCCCAGACTGTGGGCTGCAGCTCTCAAACAACTCCATGTGCACAGGAGCACCACAGCCAGCCCTGCACAAGTCTGAGCTGCCCTTTGCAAGCTGGTTCAGGACCAGAGATTCCCCACACACTGCTCTATTTTGCACGTGGTAAACGCTTGCATCCAGACTGGGCTTTAAAAGCCTTTTTGCATTTGTTACAGGAGCCATCCTCAGAAAGGTGGTAAAAATCAATGTGCTAAGGGTGAGAAATATTGATTTCTCTCCGAGGTTTATTTGCAGTATGGCTGAAAGACTTAATATGAAGAGACAACAAATCGAGCCACCTTGGTGCTCAGGGGCAGCCTGGAGAGGGTTACGTGGGTGCAGGAGGAATGGAACAAACCAGGCAGTTACCCTGTAGCCAGGCAATGAGGAACACCCCCAAAACAGCCAGTTTCAGGAGGAGCAGATGGTCAGATCCTGCAGCAGAGACCCCTCCACACAGCACCACCAAGTCTACCTACCACGTCGGATACTCTTCTCATACTAAGAGTGGCCACAGGCAGTTTTCCAGCAATTTTGGGTAATTTCCTGGCACTTTGAACTCCAGGAGCCCTTCAACAGCCTTTTCTTCTCCAGCATCCTGCAAGGAGCTGGGCTTGTTCCCTCATGCCTGCTGAGGTGCCTGACCACTACATGATGGACTTGAGGAAAAAAGGCCATTTAGAATTCTTTCAAAATAAGTCTCTCCTCATTACATTTGGGTTACAGGAACAACTATTCCAGACACTGCCTCCCTGTCCCTGGTCCACGGCACAAGACCCGTGGCAGACCCCCACACAGGGAACAGCAAAGGAAATGGACAAGACCCAGCATTCAGAGCCCAACAGCAAGAGGGCTGCAGAAGTGAGGGCAGGACATAACTCCCAGCCCTGCCCAAGTGGTCCTGTCCTGATGAAATGCACATCTCCTCCCAGCCCCCAGGCAGAGGCAAAGCCATTTTGACTGGGGCAGGTGAAGACAACCATGAGTCCCCCAGAGTCAGACTGTGCCCGAGGATAAAAGGCCCTCCCTGTTTTGGTAAAACACCTTTTTCTGTTTCTTACCCTCTTTTTCCTTCTATCAGGAGCCTTCTCCCTAGAGCAGCTCTGGCAGGAGATGAGACTGGCAGAAGTGGCAGCAAGAGGGTTACTCAGGTGAAACCAGCAGTGCCTTAGCTGTGAGGACACAGATCTCCTCCCTCCCCAAGGGCTGTTCTTCCCTCACAGGCTTGCCCGTATCAATCTCTTTGGAGATGTCTCCTTCAAGTTCAGGGCGGCCCAGCTAGCAGGGCCAAGACATGCCAGAAAGGACTGGAAAAGCCATCTCCTGATCCCCCTAGGGCAGTCATGTTCCTTACACAACCCTCTCCGTAAAGGGGATATGGGATATCAGGCAGCAACAGGACTAGGGGGAATGGAGCAAAGCTGGAGATGGGGAGATTTAGACTTGATGTGAGGAGGAGGTTCTTCACCATTGAGATCCTGGCATGGGATGCCCAGGGAGGTGTATAAGGCTGGGCTGGATGAGGCTCTGGCCAGCCTGCTCTAGGGTGGGGTGTTCCAGCCCATGGCAGGGGGGTTGGAACTGGATGATCCTAGGGTCCCTTCCAACTCTGACTGATTCTGTAACTTCTTCCCAGGGAGGGTGATGGGGCGCTACAGGGGGCTGCCATCTCCTTCTCTGGAGATGTTTGAAACCCACCTGGACTTGGTCTGGGTGATCCTGCTGTGGCAGGAGGATTGGATGATCTTTTGAGGTCCCTTCTGACCCCAGAAGATTCTATGATAGTGACTTTTGTGCCCTCCCGGAGGAAGGGCTCGCAGGGAACATCTGCCCCAGTGCTGAGGCGGCTGTGCCATACACACCCACTCAGAGAGGCACGAAAGTAAAGAGCAGCAGCTCCAAGATCAGCTCAGAGGAATCACCTCAGTGATTCTGAGCCCATAAAGGAGGCAGAAATACTGCCAGAGGCTGAAACATATTAGGCCATGCAAGTGTGGGTTTTACTCTGTTACTTCAGGAAATTAATTCCTACTGAGTTTTGCAGTTTGCCTTCCTGCTCCATGGGCCCTGTGATGGCCATTTGTCATCGCTGCTCAGAAGAAAGGCAATTCTCAAGGAGGCAATGAGGCATTCGACAAGCTTTCCAGTTAAGTGTGGAAACATCACGCACTGTCACATAACAGCACTGTAAGCAGCCACGCTGCTCCCACAAGTTGTATGGTGACATCTCTAGGTAGTGATGGAAGCTCCGTTTGTTAGGCTGAAGAAAAAGCTCAGGGAAAATGTGCTCCAGAGCAGAGAACAGCACAAAAAAGGGGAAAATGATTGGGCACTCGGTTGTACAGATGTCATGCAAATAAATTGGTGTGGAAATCAGAAATCCCTGAATAGAGTGAGTCAAATTTACTGTCCTCGCTCAGCTCAGCCTCCCTGCACTGGTTCAGCCTTAGGTCACTTGCTGGTAACATCATTGCTTTGCCAGGCTGATAACCCTCCTCTGAGCTACATGAGGGTGTCAAGAAACCCTGCCAATGGCACTGGCTACAGAAGTTCCCAAAGCCTCTATTGAATTAGCTCTTCTCCCCAGGCAAACCAGGCCCCTGTGTTGAAATCCTGCAGCATTTCCTCGCAGAGCAGCTGAGCCCTGCCTGACATAACCTGCAGGTGTTTATTTAGTGCAAGAAACAGGCTGTGATGGAAACAGAACCATTTTGACCTTGTTAAGTAAAGGGATTGCAAAAGACTTTATACTCTTTATATCAGGAGCCACTAATGAATGGTAACCTGTTTCCTTCCCAGTTAAAACGAGTAAGACTCTCTCAGCAGACAGAAAGGCTCTTTCCTTGTTCCATCGACCTTCTGAAGCCTGCTGCTCTCCCATTTTCCCAAGGAAATCCTTCCATCACAAACAAGATTTAATTACTAGTCTGCATAGCAGGCAGAGGTCACCAGGAAGACCCAGTGTGCTACAGGAGGTTGTGAGCACACCACCTCGGTTCCAGCAGAGAGTGAAACCTAAGAGGAGGTGTAGCCTGCTTCAGTCAACACTTCCTTATCACTGCTTCTTGTCTTTCTAGATATATCCTGCTCTGCTAGCTCTTCACCCAGAAAATACTCCTGCTTAAGAAGAGTGAGCCACTTGTGTGGTTATGGGTGAGTAATTGTAATCATGTGGGTGTCAACCAAAGGGCAACAAAACTGGTTTGACCAGCATACCAGGCACAGTCTGGCACTGGGTGCAGTGACACCAGCTTTGGCTCCCTTCTGAGGATACAACTGTCATCTCCATCGCAGTCGACTGAAAGGTGTGTGCTGTTTCCACTCTGCCTGGCCAACTCTTTCCAATTCTGAAGGGTAGAATCCAGGGTTTATATCCACATTGCCCTGTGCAGTTCAAGATCTCATTTAGCAAAGCTCACAAGTAGCAGCCGTTTTCCTTCCACCCTTACCTGGGCTTTCACATGCACTGCACTGGTAAAAGGCTGAAGTCCAAGGCAAAGGCTGGAGCAGGTGATAAACAGTGGGGTGCTGACCTCAGAGAGCAGAATTGTTTTCTCCAGAAGCTTAAGAGCATCGCAAACCTCCCTATCTCCAAACCAAAGTACCAGCTGCGTGTTTCTCCTGGCTGACTTTGAGGGCATGCAAAGCAAATCCCTTTCATAGCACAGACAAGGTGCAGAAACACAACAAATCTCTCTTACCAGGTGCTAGGGGATTCACTGATAGCTACAGAAAGAACCTGCACAGATAAAGGGAGACTCAGAGTACTCATAATAATGTGATCATCAACTCCTCAAAAAGTCATCCTGTTTAATTTGGCACCAAATCGATTGTTTTCTGCCCTAAGTTTCTGTCTACAATTTGAAGTGTAAAAGTCACCCGAGGGCAGCCAGTATTTTGCAGAGCTTTGGCTGTCCCCAGCAGAGATCTGGTCCAACTTGGTGCCAATGCCTTGTTAACAGACATATTGAAAGATGGAAAGAAAAGAACCAAACCCAAGTTATTATTATTCAATAATAAAAGCAGATTCCTGAAGGAATGAAGTGGATGCATCTTCAGCTTTGAGGCTTCTGTGGCCCTAAATGAGTCCACAGGAGAACATTTCAGCAGCTCTTGAAGAGGGAATATGCATATGTGTTAACAACAGCTTTAGTTACCTGGTCCATTGTGTTGCCCAAAGATTCACTGACCCAAACAGCCCTGCGGTACTGTGCCTTCAGGGGTTCAGTCATTCTGGGTCCTTGCAACAAATGGGAACCTGAAACTATGAAAAGCAGGAACAGAAGGCATTTGACTCACTTCTATTCCTATTTAATAGCAGTTTGATCTAGCTCCATTCATTTCAGGAAGAGCTAGATAATGTTCAGAGGCACCGGTTCAAAACTGGGACAGTGCTTAAGCATGTGCTGGCTTCACTGGAGCTGATACATCAGAAGCACCAGACTTCCAGCTGAACACATCCTCAAGTGCCACTGCAGGGGGAGAAGAATTAGAGAGCTCAATCAGGAGTCCACCATTCCTCTAACCCTGGACATCTCAATCAGGAGTCCACAGACATCCAGGGTTAGAGGAACGGTAGAAGTGCCACCTTTTTTGCCTAGGACAGCATCATGGGTTGTCTCAAGTTTTCTCTCCTTGCACTGAGTGATGTTTGTCCCCTTGGCAGCTGTTTAGAGCATCGCATCTCACGCTGAAACCACCACGAAACAAGACAGTGTTTGTGATAATATAAAAGTCACTTACCCCTGAGCAAGTCATTTATCTCAGACCAGAACACCAGAGTAACAACTGGGATTAAAGATAGAGCAGTCAAGACAAAACCAGAAAGAGGTAAATCAATCACTCCATTAGGATATTTGAAGAATCATTTGCATGTACTCACAAAGTATCACACTTGCTATTACACCAACTCCCAAATTCATAAATATTCATCAAATAACCTTTTAGCAAAACTCGGTGACTACCATGGTGGCCAGCTACCGAATTCAATCTAATTGAAAACCTGAGAAGTAATGAAATGATTGCATGTCTGTCTCTTCATTAAATCAGTGTGCAAATTTGCATAGATTAATTTGCACCAAATTAATAGCTCCACTCTTGGCTTATAGCCAGGAGGACTTATGATCAATCTATACTTCTAATTCAATTCTGCACTCCTAAAATGTTGGGGGATTTGGGAGGGGGGGGGGGGAGAGAGCAGAGTATGATTTTCAGCACTTGTGTCGTTTCTCTCCGTTTCTGATGTTATGATGATTAATTATAACAAAGCGTGCACATGATTAAAAAGCAGAAGAGATTCACACAGTCTCAGCCACGGGTAATTGAGGTCTGGATTACTTCTCTGGAACTAAAGTCACATTGGAAGGTTTGAATCCTCAACTGCATTGAATCCAGCACAGGGTGGCTGAATACACATCTGAAGGGGTCTGTTTTATGGCTGAGAGATGTTCCCAAGCCTGGTGGGGCTGTGCATCATCGACGGCATCCCCAGCCTTCCCACAAAGTGCAGGATTGTCCCTGTTTCTTGATCCCTTCAATCTTTATATCCGAACACTAACACCCCATGTGCAGAGCATCATCAGGAAAACAATGATTCCCTCAGTTATTTGAGGTTAATAATAGGGACAGGCGTTGCAGTCATTTGTCAGCTTGTCTTTATTTTTTAACCTGCTTTTTTTCCTCTCCCCCTTTAAACAATCAGGCTTTAATTCGGGACATTTGATTAATCAAACTCCGACCATCTGCTGCAGCCCTGTCTCCTGCTGATCTGCATTGCCTGAAGTCAGCGACATGTTTCAGGGCTGCAGTCTCACACCGTCTTCCTCTGTCAGCTGTTTTACTGCAAGTCTGCTCCTTTCACCCAGGGTACAGTGACTGGGCTTTGTTTACTCTGATGACCATTTACAAACTGTCTAGCGCTACGGCTCTCCTCTCAAAATACGAGGCACGTGCAGAAGCCAGTTATACAACAAACTGTTAGAACAGCGTGAAAATACTATTAGCCAAGGAAATCACAGCAACCCAAAGAAAACCATCAAGAAAAAAAAGCAAACCCCACCCCTGCACAATTCAAATACTTCTAGTAACAGCAAGCACTTGTAGCTTTCTCATGGTTTGCACTTCCTAGCAGTAATGAGAATTCTGCACTCAGGCTCCCCCCACCCCCCATGTTTAGAGATCACAGAATCACAAAGTTAGGGGTTGGAAGGGACCTCAAAAGATAATTTCACCCAAACCTCCTGCCAGGGCAGCATCACCTACAGCAGGTGACCCAGGAACATATCCAGGCAGGTTTTGAATGTCTCCAGAGCAGGAGACTCCACAGCCCCTCAGGGCAGCCAGTTCCACGGTTGTCACCCTCGCAGTAAAAAAGGTTTCTTCTATCTATGTGGAGCCTCCTATGCTTCAGCTTACCCCTTCCCTCTTGTCCTATCACTGGACACAACTGAAAAGAGCCTGGCTCCATCCTCCTAACACCCACCATTTTTTGTATTTATAAGCAACAATGAGGTCACCCCTCATTCTCCCCTTCTCCCAGCTAAAGAGACCCAGCTCCCTCAGCCTTTCCTCATTAAGGAGATGCTCTATTCCCTCCATCACCTTTGTGGCTCTGAGATGTACTCAGAGCAAAAAGCCAGGCAGTATGAATTTGCACAGCCTAAGGCTTTTGGAGGGATTACAGCCGTTTTAGTCCAGCAGATAGTGCCCTCGTACTGACTGTAGCAAGGCTAAATGTGGCCACTGCCTCAGGTGTTCATGGGTGTAAACACTGCACTGGGCAGCTACATTCAGAAGGAAAGAAGGAACAGAGCCCTTCAACAGCTCAACCATCCATCAGATCCATGACTTTCAGGATATCAGGGGAGAGCAGCATAGTTGGTTGGCAATAAGGGGCAGAGTAAATTCAATCATCACAGAAGGAAGAACCCTGCAGATAGACGAACATCACCTCTGTCGAGGTCAGGTGTTGGAGTCATTCTGAGAACTCAAGTAGGAGCAGCATCTTGAGAGAATCTGCCCTCACCTAGTCATTAAAACCAGCAGCCAGGTTATCAGGAGACATTGGTACATCTGATATTGAAAACGTTCTTATCTCTTTTCCAGTGGTAGCTGCTGAATGACAGAGCATCAAAACAGTAGTCTCCAAAAAGCCAACCCGATTCTCATTCTTGTCTTGCTAGTTACCTCAGGCATTTGACTCCACTGGGCTCCTGAATGTCTGAAGATGGGACTCCATGCATGTAAATCCTTAAGCCAGGAAACTCTCCAAGAGATTTACTGTAATGTTACCAAAGGACCAGGGCCCTGATGTGCTGAACACAGCACGGGAGAACAGAGCCATGCCCTGCCCTCAGAGCATGCAAGAGAAATAAACACATTGAGGAAAGAAAATAGGAGCCCAGGAAGGTAAAGGTTACAAGGGGAGCAGTGCATTTGTGTCTTCTGAGGTAGGGACTGGTGTGCGCAGTACAGGGCATCTAGGTGTTTCTTTAGAAGCTGATCTATCAGCAGCATCCGCAGCAAAAGTAAGTAGACTGACATCTACACAAGAAGTCTAAATCAATCCCAAACCCCAAAGCTGTTTGCCATTTGCCACAGAGACTACAAGTCTCTTCTCCACTCCCAGACCCCACCAAGTCTCTTCTTTGCCAGCCCCAAGACAAAAGAGGCGAGCAAAGCTCATGATACCCAAGCAGGGCTTCAGCTTAAATGGGTGAGG